>JAAGNO010026192.1:3054-54377 GCA_033439905.1 Ceryle rudis
TAAGAATGATAATACAATTTTAGAAGCTAGATATTGTATGTCTTTAGTAAATTAGTTTTTCTCATCATATTATTACAGGGTTTCTTTTGCTTTGCCTGTTTAACTTGCAGAAAATTTGAAACTTTAGGGTTTCTTCTTTTTTTCCCCCCCCCCCCCCCCCATGGCCCCCAAGCTGCTGAAAGGATTGGAGGAAATTGATGGAGTTTTGGTTGTGCTTAACTTCTGCCATAACTGTCAATATATGTTATAGAGAAGAGGTGAATAAATACAGTTTACCTAAGCAAAGTTACTGAGTGGTTAGAATTTAAATTTCTGTTTTCAGAAGTGTTTTCCAGTAACAAAATCAAACCAGATTTTTTAGTTACACACTGACTGGAAACCCTATGGTATCCCAGCACTTTGAAAGCTGTATACATAATAGTTCCATTAGGAGTTTAAGGAAAACATAGGAATAACATTTTCTGGTCTCAGAATGTCTTGGTGATCACTGCCTTGCTTGTCTTTGTCTCAGACTGTTATTTACATTGGTATGTAACAATTATATGTTAAAATAATCCTTAAAATGCTTCTTAAAGCTTTGGAGGACACATGTTTAAGACTTGAAACCCTTAAGGCTTAAAACTACACAAGAGTTAGCCAAAGCAGCCTAGATAAGTCTGGAGATTGAACGTACTGAGGAAGAGCAAGGATTTGGAAGCTTTGATGGGGGAATTGTTTCAGGCTTTGCTTTACCCCAGAGCTTTAAGTTTCTCATTCTAAATCTTAATTTGCTTGACTTCCCCAGTTAATTTGAAGGCAGTGACTGAATGTATCACCAAGTGGTTGGTGGTATCTCAGAGTTTACTTCTGTTTGGTGACACACCAGGTAGAATTTCAGGAAGCTATATTCTATTGTGATAAGCGTATTTCTCTTGTGATTTTCCTGCTGTGGGAGACATGTTGCCAGACCACTTGGCAGCCAGCTCTGACAAAAGCAGTCATCAGAGACTGCATCAGTCATAGAGAAACAAGCAGCCTAGGCAACCTTAAGCAGTAGTTGCTTGTAGGCCTATGCTTTTTTTTTTTTCCCCCAGTCACTACTGCCTGTACTGTGTTTAGAGCTATATACTGCACTACACCTTAGGAAAATGGAACCATCTTTCCTCCCCCAGCTCCTGCAAAAACTGCAGTGTTTGACAAGTGCACCCTAACATCTGCTGTACTAGGAGCTGCTGGACAATCATAGTTGACGTTTGAGCAACTCTGACACATTTTGTATTTTCCCCTGAATTTATCATCTGTAATTAATGTTATTAATTTCTCACCTTTTTTTTTTTTTCTGGTATTTAAAGTCAAATAGTATACTATATTTTTTTGGTAGAGCAGCCTAGGTTCCTTTTCTGCATTTCTTGAAAAACTGACCTCAGCAAAGAAGAGTGAAGGATGTATTTCTTCTGTCTCTTGCAGCAGTCAGGAGCCCATGGAACAGGAAAGGTAATCTGAGTAAAAGGCAGGGGTGTACAAAATTCAACAGAAGGCTCTAGAACACTAGTGAGCAAAACACTGCTCAGCTCACCCTTGGGAGCCACGTGCTGTGACTGTACATGCCATCATCATGATGTCTGCTTTACCTCCAAAGCTGAGTGGAGGGGGAGAAATGCTGAGCATGTAGTGCTTGTACTGAACTGTGATGCAGTTAGGGTCAGTCAGCACTTTTTATGTTCCTCATTGTTTTAAAGTGTTTTACAATTATTTTTTGTCACTGTTGGAAGTTCTGTTTTACAAAATTAATAGAATAGAATTTCAGTATCCATTCCAAATCTGTACCTTTGATAAGTTTCATGTAATATTATGTATTTGATTAAAACCCTGGCAGGCTGTGTATACGTTTTTATTCAATATGCTTTATTAATTGATACCCATAGAACCATGGTGACCTGGTGCTGGAACCAAGCTTTGCTTAGCTATACAGATCTCCAGGAGTCTGATACAGTTTTCCAAAACAGCAAGTCTTTTGCTCCTGTCTGCCCATTTCTCCAGTCTCCTGGGAATATTTATCTGTTTGCTTTGCAGATACCGCATACAACACATCACTGCAGCAATGGCAGTAGAACATTTGATTCACTTGGATCCAGATGACTCATGAGCTTCCTTTTCATCTATCATGCTACCTCTGCTTAGCCAATATTTAAGTTTTTCCTAGCTGTTGTTGGTGTGGATGGACTACTTTTGTTGACTAAAAATAACTGTAGGTGTGTGATGCTGAGCATCCTCTGACAGAAATGTTGATGACCCCCTAAGCAGCTCTCAGGACAGCAATTGGGAAGCACTGGGGAGTCTGCTGACAGAGTGGAGCCTTTTGTTCAGTCAAGCCTGTGGAAGTACAGAGGTGTGTGGCAGTGCTGCAAGTGTGTATGTGGTGCTTGGTGTAATGGCAGGAGGAGATCAGTGAGCTGCATGGTGTGGCTGTATCTTTATTGTATGTAGAAAGTAACTTGGGAGAGTTCTGTTGGATCTGTGGATCTTCTACCAAACTTAGTATCGTGTGTGTGCTCAGAGAACTGTGTGAGCGCTGCCAGGGTTACCCCTAGGCCTTCATTGCTGGTTTTATGTTAGACCATTGTTTTGGGGGTGGGTGGGTTGTTAATGCAGAGGTTTTTCACTTGCCAGTGAGGCCACAGCTGTGGGCAAGAGGGACTTTTTAGTTTGCTTGTTTAATGTCACTGGTGTCAGAAGGCTCATCTTGAACCTATGGCCCTGAGGCCCATAGCCTGTTATGTGGACTGCTGGGTAGATGTGAAACACGTAGTGTTTGAAGTAAAGATGGGAGGACGGCAAAACGTTTTAGCAAGGGCTTTTCTAGATGAATATGCAGCACCACAGTATTTGCTGTAGAACCTAGAGGACATGGTGAAGGGCTGTCTTTGTTTTCAGAGGGTGATCGTTAAGATGATCAGTGATCATAGTTATTTTGGTATTTTGTTTCTGATAACAGTTTTAACTGTTAAGAAAAAAAAGAAAAGATTGTGTTCTGGTTAAGAAACTTTGGTGTTCAGAGCTGTGGAAGACACACTAAATTCTTCTGAATTAAATAAACAACCCTCTAAAAATGTCAGACTGAAAAGATAGCTTTAATAGTCACATTGTTTGAGGAAGAAGGAGTTTGCATGGGTTGCCTGGAGCTGTGGAATCCATCTTTGTGTGTGCATGTGATACTTGTGATGTTCTGTTTATTTAGGAACATGCACTGAATTGGAGAAGGTTTTGATCTTACTGTTACTGCATTGAGTTATTTCTGACTTTCGTAAATACAGTTTAAATCAGATTGAGGAGTGTGCATAGGTAACATGAAATGTCACCCAGGGCCAGATGTTCAACTGCTGTGTAATGACACTGACCCTTCTGAGGGCAATGAAATAATTCCAATTATGCAACTTAAGTATTGAGCTCTAAATTTCTATTTACAGTAAAATCCACAGTGAGTACCAGTAACCTCCAGACATCATTCGGACTATTGTTTTAATGAGCATTGAAGGCTGTGGTACACTTACTTTCTTTGTTTTTCTCTCTTATTAGTGTTGGAGCACTCGTGGGCCTGTCGATAGCAGCAGTGGTCCTCTTTGCTTTCATCATCACTGTGTGTGTTCTCTGTTATTTGTTTATCAGCACGAAGCCACGCAGCAAACTGGATACTGGTTTAAGCTTACAGATGGCAGGTAAGACCAATTATTGACATACGTTATCTCCTGTGGAGGAAAAGCCTTTTTTGTCTTTAAATGAATGTGGAGGAATCCCAGAGCGTGTATTTTCTTTCTGATGGGGACCTCAAGATGGAGTCAAGTTATCCTGCTGCTTTTACCTTCTGAATGAAATCTGTACTGAACTCAAATGGAAAAAGAAAACAATTAATACAAGCTCAGTATATTTAGTAGTAGGAAGAGTGTAAAACTTCACAATACCAAGTAAGGGCGCAACAAGTAAGTCCCTGTATCAGGAAGAGGCTTAATGAGTTAGTTGCTCTGGATTTCCTGTCAGGGGTACATAAATATATAGTAGTGATTTCCTTCTAGGAATAAGAATCTCAAACAAGATTAAGTGTGTTTTCTTGTGATAGGAAAAGATCATTCTTTTTTCTGTGTTCCTAATGTATCATCCAGTCTTTGAAATCTAAGACTCTTCATCAGCCCTAGTAGTCTACACTTTTTTGCCTAAACTGGTCTGCAGAACAGTGGGTATAGCCAGTGCTAGCCCACTGGAATGGGAAAACCTGTTGCTGCTGCTACATTTTGCTACATTTCACTACAATTGTGAAATCTGACTGCAAGTTTTGATGATGGAATGAGCTGTTTTGTACTTTGTCTCTGATTTCCTAAGTGTTTAAATGTGGCTTCAGTAGCTTAATGAGTGAAGTTGTAGGAAATAAAGGGAATTTTGTACTTACTTAGGCCTTGGGAGTTGAGCAGATTGAAAAAAGGGAATAATTATTGGAAAAAAGTCCCTTCACCTCAATTATTTTTTATTAACTAGTTCTTAAACTGTTTCCATACCTCCGTGGCAATAAATGACCAATGAGTTGCTGTAATTATAGCCTATTACACAGCAGTAAGCCTCATCTGGAGTGTCCTGTTAACACAGTCCACTTCGTATCAAAATTCCTATGTCTTGTTTTGCTCTCCAGAGAACACAGGCTTTAGTCTAAAAGTGGTTTATAGGGCTGTTGAGAAATGCAAAGCCTTCCTTTGGAGCTGCATAAGCTGAGCAAGCTGCCCAGTGAAACACATTTAGCAAACGGCTACTAATCTGTAAATTGAAGAGTTCAACACCTGTCCTGGAGAAAGAGGGTGGAAATAAGACCTGATACTTAGAATGACCTAAATAAACTCTTGGGTGGGATGAACAAAATGCCAAGTTTAATTATAATCTGCCATTATGCTTTTGAGTGTGGTGCTGTTTAACTTCTTCCCTCAGGTTTTCCTGCTATGGCATCAGCTCTTAATCCATTGCCAGGACAGCAGTGCTGGTTTTCTCATGCTTTGTATTTTTGTGCCAAACATGTTTGGCATATGGGGAGCTGGGACGGAGACAGATGTTTTTGCACTGCTGCTTCCAAGGGATTCCATCTTTCTCTGCAGACTTGAACCATGCTGCAAAACCCCATCCTACTTTGGCATTAGAGGTAGTTCCTCTTCCTCATCAGGTGAACAGCATCCCAATATCTTCCACTGATGACCCAGTGTTGATGTAGTCATCCCATCTCTCATGATTCCAGGTGTTAGGACTCAAAGCTGAGAGATCTTTTTTTCCTAACCATCTTCTGTGTATTTTGAGCTTTTTTTTCAGACTATATTGCTTTGTATTTAAACACTGTTTTGACTTTGCTCTTATTCTGTGTTTTTCACTTTTATTGTTTTTCTTCGTTGGCTGCTCTGAATGACAATTATTTCCCATCCAAATTCTGATAGCTTTAGCTGTTGGTGAGTGAGTTGCCAGAAATTGAAAGCAAGTCACTTTGCCAAGGTTGAGAGATCTTTTGAAAATGTTGAAGGATTTCATTGACAAGCCTGAGTGCTTATCTTCATACTTTGGTTTTTCTTGCATGGAAGTCATGCAAGGTCTTAAGTACCTTATGAGTTGACTGGCTAGCTGCTTGCAGGCCTAGGGAACAATTAAAGCAGCCTCTCTCTGCCTTTTTCAGTTCTTCTGAGACTTGAGCATAATCATATATAGACAAAAATGGATTAAAAAGGTTAGAACAGCTTTTAGAAGCTTCAGAAAATGTTAGGCCTAAGGACCACAAGTTTTAACTGTGAACTCAATTTATCCCTGCTTTTTCTCAACTAGTATTATCTTGCCTTTAGACGAAGGCTGTGTCATGCAGGTGTTGTGCAATGTCTGCACCCCAGCGCATTGAGAGTACTCACTTATGAAAGCAATATTTTTTCAATTTCACTCATATCAGCTCAGTTGGAGTGTTGTATTTCATTAAATATACAACTGATTTTTGTATGTCTTGTAACAGCCCAAATTAGTCCTTGTTCTGTGGTCTGATCCAAGATCATCTAAATATAAAAGTGGAATTGTTGAGTTTTTACAGAAATAATTTCAAGATTGATCATAATCATAAACCTTAAACAACTTGATGGGCAGTCTTTGTGAAAATTTCGGATTTTGTAAAAGGCAGATTAGTTGGAATTTACCTCCGTTTGACCAAATGGTTTTCCATAGCATCAACACAGATGCTACATAGGTGGGTTCCTGAGTTAGCTAAGCATGTTTTTAGCCCTAGGAAAACTTAGCATTTTAATCTGAGAACTGAATTTCAAGAAAAAAATTAACTCAGTCACCGGTGTAGACCAGAAGTAATTACCTAAATGTTAAGTTATACTCATTTCTCTTTGTAGCATCATATTGAATACTCAAATCATTGGAGCATACTTTTTTCTTAACATACTGAACTTGCTTTTCTAGCAAGTTGCTCAGTAAGGCCTTTCTGAGAGAAAAGATTTTATGATGAACTCGTAAATCTTTGTTTCTCCCCTTTGAAGGCTGGAGAACTATTGGTAAATAAAGGCCCCAAAGGAATTCAAGCCCTGAGAATGCAAGTCTTATGGATTGAAAGATGAAAGATGAAAGGGAATTCGTTCATATGCTTTCTTCTCCTTCTAACCAAAAGATTTCTCTTTGTGCAAAAGGTTTATCCCCTTCAAAATGTAGGAACTAGGGAGTCCCAAGATTGCAAGGTCTTTGTTAAGGCTGAGTGAACAGTGCTGGAGCATCTAGGGAACATGAAGGACTGTGTAAAGGTTGCATAGCTGTCAGGAGAGAAGTGATAAACAGGTAAAGGAGGAATAAAGAGGCATATCTGCTGCTCATCTCTGGGAAGAGGTGAACATGTGCTTCCCTTGACCAGGCAGTGAAGCAGTTAACCTCTGCTAGCCCCATAGAGTGGGTTTTGCCATCAAAGGTAAAAAAAAAAGTAGATGGAGACTCTCCACCTGTGTGACCCAAATCATTTGTACACATTTTCTGAGTTGCCCCTGTACTTCTGCCTGCATTAGTCTGGGAAGAGCTTTTGGGTGAGCTGACCTATGCCCTTGCAAAGTGAGAATAGCAAATTATATTTTATGATGGTAACTAACATTTTCCTTTAAAACTTAGCACTGGAAGAACTCTGTAATGCATTCAGAGTCAGACAGCAGGGACCTTTGGGTTGGAGTGTGAAGAAAACTGTGGCCTTGTAAATTACTCATAAGTGTAGGGAAAAATAAGCTTTAACAGAAGAGGTTAATTCCCTGTTCTTGCAGAGCAGTGACATCACAGTATACAAAAGTTCATGGTTTCATAATAAGGAAAACCTCAGCTTGAAAAATAGCCAGATGACCTTTCTCTCTGTTTCTCTCCTTAATTAAAGTTTTTTTTCATGGGTCACTAATCAAATATATAAAACATTCAGCTATTTTGATGAAAAAAGCACCAAACTCACACTTTTTCTTGCTTAGCTCAGTAGAATTATCTGAACATATTGGTTCTGAAATCAGATAGTGTCTGAATTCAGAAAGCAGCTATGCTTGGTTTTTGGAGTATGCTTTGGTAGCTTTGATTCCTGGGTTATCATTAATATCCACTATATGTTCTCTTTGCAGCTGGCCTTAAATTTTCCCCAGTTAGGCTACTACCTTTGGCAGCCATCTGTCTTAGATATTTGTGTGTGGGAAAAACACATCAGCTTTTTTCCTTAGGAAATGAAGAAATTTCCTATTTTGGAGCTGTGAATTCAAATTTAGTGGAAGGGTAGCATTAGTTCAGTTACATCACTACGATTAAATTTAGAAATGTTTAAATAGGACTCCTTAGCTTTTAAGTTTCCCAAACTTTCTTGTAGCAGTGAGGTTTTTACAGCTGATTTAAGAGGCTAGTGTTTTACTGCACAGATGCCCATAGATGCTGTAAGCTGGTTTAGATATGAAATCTAGACAGGCTTCAAAACTAGGGTGCCTTTTCCTAACTGATTAGGAATTTTTACTTTTTGGCTGTTTATTACAACTGAAATAACTTGCTGAAAAGACTTGGTTTCAGCCAAGATCTTGGCTTAGATGTTACTCTACAGATTTTTAAAAAATATTAAACTATCAAAGCCCATTCTGATATTTGAAACCAAACTGCAGGTTCTTCTGTTCCAACAAAATGTAACTTTCAAAACACTTCCTTTGCCCTATTTGATGTTTCAGTTTTTTAGATGAAAATGTTAGAATTCTCACCTTTTTATCCCTGTTGCATATAAGGAACCTTTTAAAATCATTTCCCCACACACTTCCTTGGACAGAAGTACCCTGTCAAGTTATGCTTATCTTTTCTTTGCTCTTTGTTCTCTGTGTTGGCCCAAGAAGTAGGAACATGGAAAATGAGGTCAAAGACAGTGCTGGATTAGATGCCAATGGGAAATGCATGGAAATTGAGCCTGAGGAAGACTGATGAGCTCCATAAGGAGAGTTAGGAGAGAAGATGGAGCAGGAAGAGGTTTTGGAGTAGGTAGATGAAGTGAAAACTAAACTGAATAAGTACCTGGGTGTGCCTGGGAGCATGTGGAAGAGGGACAGGGGCTAATGGGATTGAGAGCAGCAGAGTAGGGAGGCAACAATGTCAGAAGGGATGGAGAAACTCCTGAGAGGGCCAGGGAGTGGAACAATGGCTGTGGGTGGGCTGGAGAGCAGAGGTGGGGTGCTTGTGGAGAAAGATGTAGAGGGAGCCTTGCAGATGGGAAGCATGCACAGGGTTGGAACAACTAGGAGATTTAGGGCAGAGAAAAGATACAGGAGAGGCTCAAAGTATGAAGACATGTTCATGGAGATGGGAACTAGCATGGGAAGCATAGCAGCAGAAAATTAGGACTGGAAACAGAGTGAGGAAAGTGGGAAGAGAATGAAAGAATGAGTATGAGGTAAGAATGAAGAGAAATTAAGTTCAAAGTGTTTTGAAATGTGTATTATTAATGAAAGGAAATTTAAGTTCCTTCCAGAGCTTTACTTTCTCTGCTGTTGGCAGGTATCAGTGAAAACAACTGGCAGAGTATTTCTCTTATCCCTTCCTGGCAGTGACCCACCACAGGCTGCTTTTGCTTTCATTCTTCTGCTCAGTTGGGTAAACTCAGGTTGTCTGCACTGAATCTAAAGATTCCAGCCCTTCTGCTCCAAGCAGGTGTCTGTATTAGTTAATTTTAATGAACTATTATTTATTTTAACCAATGAAGTTGTGCTCAGTATTGTTTTTCACAATATTCAAATACCACTAAGCTTTGAAACTGAACACTGAAAAGATGGGAGATGCCAGAACTTAAAATTTTTCTGGGCAACTGGTGCAATGCCTAACTAAACCTTGCTTTATTTGCTCCTGTCATCCCTTCAATCTTTCTGAAAAGCAAGGGTGATGCTTCTTTCAGGCAAAGTAGTATTGTGAGTCTCCCCACCCACAGTGCTTTGTGATCACTGGATGGAAGGTGCAGTGAAGGCAATGGTGACTGATTGTGTTTGGAGAGGGGTGAAGGTTTGAGATTGCTGGTCTATTTTCTTGAATATGGGAAAATTTTCTGCCATTTCTTATAGCAGGAAATCAGAGAGACTCCTAAAAGTCCTACTTATACCACAGTGCTGCTACTGTAAACTGCTTTTCATCTTGATGTTTATTCCTTTTTAACATAAGTTAATTGCAGCCTCCCAGAGGCTCAGGAATGGTAAGTGGAATGGCTCTGGTATATTCTATAACTATTCTAGTCTAAAACTTGTAGAGGAAGATTCCAAGAACTCTCTTGTCTAGTGCAGTGGGCACATCTGTGTATTACTACTTGCAACTAAAGGAAAAGTAATCCTGTTAGTTTTACTTAAAATGACCTTTGTTTTTTTACAGACAATGAGACCAGAGGGAGTTCACTATGTTAAAAACTAGAGGCACTGGGTGGATTCTACAAATGCTGTCATGAAAATAGGTACAGTGAGAGCATATATTTTCATCTTCCTGTATTGTTTGTATACCCTCTGCTATGTTTTATATGTGGTAATGCAGATATTAAGCATTTTTCAAAATGTTGTGACTCTTTATGTGGGTTTTTAGCTTTCTGAGAAGCACTGGAAGACTCTCTGATTTACTTACATGTTGCCTGCATGCTGCCTGCATGCTGTCCTTGCCCAGGGAATATACTCTGTAGAGACTTGACTTCCACAGAGAAATCTTTTCTTAATTTACTTCTGTGTGAATACTCCATTGTGGTGTGTGCCAGAGAGGATTACATTCCCCTTATGCTGTCTTTGTCCTTTTCCTGATTCTGTCCAGGATGTACCAGAGCTTACTAAGGAGGTAGACATTATAAATTATCATTCTGAAGATGTTCTTTAGTGGTGAACTGATAGAAAGGCTCCTGTGTGACAAAGGGTAAGAGCACTGAAGTATCTGGTGGGTAGGTTAGTCATACGCTGCTTCTTGGAGATGCTACCTACTGGTGCTGAGTCAAACCTCATAGAGAACTGAAGAGGGTTATCTTAAAGAAAAAAAAAAGAGGCTTCATATGATTACTTGATTTTTATGCTGAAATCATGTTTAAAGGTAAAACTGCCTATGGCACAGACCATGCAAAACGGTTTTTAAAATGCATGCCAGTATAGATGAATGGTAGGTAAGAGGAATCTATGAATAATGCAGAAGACTTCAGATGACATGAAACATGCATTTTACTTTCTGCAGGGGGTAAGGCTCTGGGCTAAACAGCCACAGAATGCGAGAATAGCTGTAGATCTGCAGTGTCAGTCTCAGGAAAAAAAGTGTGCCTGTTTGCTCAGCAGTTGTTTTGGATGAGCAGGAAAGTAATATGTCAAGAATTACCCGTGTCATGTGTTTTCTTTTATACCCTTAAAAATAAAGTCACCCCATACGTGGTAAGTGCAAATGCATCTTTCTCAGTGCTTCTTCCTATCAGCACCACAGATTGGTTTGGGCTGCTTGTCCTCATGAAAATACTTGTGTAACAAAACTCTTTTGGAAACTCCTAAACACCTCCATACATTCTTTTTTTGTTCTGCTGTTGCAAATGAAATGGCTTGTGGGAGAAAAATGTCATGGGAAGACTAAAAAGGATCCTGAAGTCAGAAAGCTGTCTGTAGTGAGAAAATCCAAAAATATGAGGCAGGGTGTTGAATACTGAGCTGAGACCTCCATTCAAACCTGTGAATGTGGCATTGCTTTCTGAAGGCTATGGGCCTTTCATTTCCTCATGCTTCAGTCTGCTTATGTTCCACTGTGCTATAGAGACTAATGTTTATGGAGTGCCCTGGAGTGTAGCCTGCTGACCACTATTGCTTACAGGAAGAGAGATAATTGAAAGGCCAGCTGCAAAGGATTTTTTTAGTAGGTTTTGAATGCATGCCTTATATAAACACCAAAAAATTTAGAAGCTTTTTTCTGGATGAATTATCCCGTCATTTTTTATCGAAATCAGGCTGGTATTATCATGAGGACTCAAAACATTTGAGATCTCTTTTTGGGCTAAACCCAGGAAAACTATGCCCTTAGCCTGTGAGCCTTTTTTGGTTCCAGATCCAGAATGAAGCATCTGGGAACTTTCTCTGAAAATGAAAAGGAAGGCAAGGGTCTTTTCTGAACTTCAACAGGCAATCTAGTTGTGTTGGTAGAAATTCTGGGTCTCAATGCTTTTTTTTTTTTGTCCTCTGCTTTTTATGTTGTCTGCTTTTTACTGATCTTGTGTGTCACCTGTCATGGGGAGCCACTTCAAAGTGCAGTGATAAGCCAGAGAATCCATCAGTGTCTGTAGACCTTCTACTGCTGTGAGAAAGCTACATGTGGCAATTAGATTTGATTTAGCATGCATACTTCCTCTACTAAATTCACTGGATTTTAATTAGGAACAGGACCCCCTACACTCTTGCAACTGATGTAATTCAGCATACAATTCAAACTTATTTGTGTGCTCTTTTCCAGAAAAAGGGCAAACACAGCTCTTAGCTTTGAAAAAGGAAAGGAGAGGACTTAGGCAACTGGAGGCATTGCTTCTAACTTGGAGTGATAATATATCAAATCATTAAACAATCAAGTTATGCGCAAAAAAATTGTCACAGATTTCATGCAGACAAATCATGCCAAGCCAGTCTTAATTTCTCCCTTTGTAGAGGTAATTTTGCCTGTCTTACTAAGTGGGAACAAGTGGCTATGGCTACAAGTCTTTAAGAAAATGCAGTCAAAGAGAAGCTTTCAGTGCCTCATTCTCAAAAACGTTTCTGGAGGGAAGGATGTCTCTATCCCAGTTGAGTCCTTAGCCTCTCCTCATAGGATGTGCCTTCCAGCCCTTTCACCAGCTCTGTTGCCCTCCTCTGGAGGCACTGAGTGCCCTAACATCCTTCTTAAATTGTGGGGCCTGGAACTGCACACAGTACTCTAAGTGAGGATGCACCAAGGCTAAATACAGTGGGACAGTCACCTCTTTTGACCAGCTGGTTGTGCTGTGTTTAATGCAAACAAAAATGGAACAATATGTAGAATCTACAAAAGTAACACTGATAATTTGGCTAAGTGCCATTCTTCTAAGCGAACCAGTACTGAAGTGATGTTCTTTGCTGATCAGTATGCTCTTTGTTGATAGTTGCTATCTGCCTTGAAATCCAAGGTATCACACTTCACAACCTCTGTCAGTAGCTGAATTAGCTGAGATTTTCTGGCCAGACTTCAGTGTATGTCCATTTGCTTTTTACCTATCCAGACAGACATCTGCTTCTAAACCCATCTGTACCAACAGCTGTTGTTCTTCAGCTCAGAAGCAATCCTGCTTTAATGAGCAGTAAAGTAATTTCTTTGTACAGCAATTCTTCAAGTGAAATTTGGTATGTATTTTGGTATTCTTCAGGATTAAAGGCACACATTGTGAGTATGTCTCATAAAAACAAAGGAAATGCACAGTTCAATGTAGGTATTAGTTGTGCATTTTCCAAGAGGCATAGAAATGTTAGATGAATGACTCTGCTAAGCCTTTTTGTTTTTGTTTTAGCATCATTGTGCCTTGAGCCTTTATCACGTGCAAGGTAAAATCCTCACTTGCACAGCAGAAGATCTGCCCATCCATGTACATCCTCAGAGGAGGCATCTAGTGTTTTGTAGCTGGAATGATGCCCTTCAGAGGTGTAATTCTTCACATCATAAAGGCTAGGACTATGAGAGGCTTGGAAAGAAGTGATCCCAGTGAAACACTTTGAGCTGTGTAGTTCAGTCTGCATTTGTTTGTGGGATTTCCTTATGAATTCTGCTGCGCAGCAGAAGGGGAAAAAATAATCTTCCCTTATTCTGTGTAATTCTTAATTGTGATTGGTATTTTATAGATAAAAGGCTACATCCTTCACAAGACCCCACTGAAACAAGCTGCTGACAAAGTGAAGTGGCTTCAAGAGATTTCCTGAGCCACAAGGATGAACTACAACTGTGAGCCGCAGGAACCTGATTTCCTCTTCCAGAGGCATTTGCTGGCTATTACAACCACTGTCGATAACCAGAGACCAACCTGAAGCTGTGCCAGAATATGTATTTGTGTACGGTTACTGTACTGAGTAGTATGTTTTAATTTGCACATACCAGCTACTGCTGCTAATCATTTTCATGCAGACTGTTGTCTTTACCCTGTGCAATTCCAATGAGCTAACACAGTTCAAGCAGAGCAGAATTTGGCACACCCTGCTGACCAAGCTTTATTTTAAGCTTTCCCTGTGAGCCATCTTATCGTGGTGTCTTCACATCAGAGATATGGTTGTCTTCAGTCAAATGTGATTGTTCAGTGCAAAACCTGTGAACACAGTACCTCAATAAAACCTGGCGTGTTTGTGTTGTAGTTTTCTTAGCTTATTTTTCACTCACCTGTGTTTCCTCAGAAGATTCTTGTGGATCTTAAAATTATTTTGATGGGAGAATTTTCTGTCAAAGTTAAGCTAGTAAAAATTTTTTATACAGAAGTTTTGATTTCAAGAGTTGTTTTCATAGGAGTAAACACTGAACTGAATTGGAATAAACATCCACCAATATTTTGAAGATTTTACTTCAAAATAGGTTGGAATATTTATTTTGAAGCAAACTTAAAATTTTCCTGTAATGTTGCAGTTTGAAGCACTAATTTGTGAAGTGTTGAAATTCCTTTAGGTAATCAAAAAGCTCTAATTGCACATTTTATTTCCCTGAAATCTTAAGGAACAACCACTATAGTCTTAGCCATTATAATTGAGCTTTCACATCTTTCCACACTGTGAACGTTAATGGTAAGGAATTCATTTTATCTTGTGAGGGTAATGTAAGATAAGTGATCAAAAGAATTTCTGAAGTATTATATATATTTAACCATGCTGTTTATGTGAGGGCAGTAGACAGATTATATCTTCTTGAAGCCTAAAATATTTACCTACCTTGTCAAGGTTCTGTTTCTGGTTGCGTTTCAATGTTTTAAGACCAGGTCTTTGTCTGCCTTTTGAATGTGACATTTTTGTGCATGAGAGTGCTTGAAATTTAGAAATATCTATAGCTCTCTGGTATTATGCATCAAAAACACCCAAGTGTTTCCACTCTAAGCTACTTTTAAGTCATATTATTTGTGTAAAGTAATATACTTGTGCCTCAAACAGAAATAGAGAATGTGGTATATGTTCTTTGGCATTTGCTTTTGTGGACTTCTAGAAAATGAAAACCACATTAGATACACAAAGAAATTAATTTTTAATAGCGATAGAACACATCTCATCTTCCAGCCTCATAACTTTTTAGATTTGTACTGTCAAAGAGCAGAAGGGAAAAAGATATATTATTTTTGCCATCTCATTTCCTTTGAGGATCCTAGCCCTGAGATACACATTCTGGAAGCCTATGCTTTATATTAAACCACTGATAAAAGACTTACAGAACATGTGAAGAATAAAAAGAGGATTTAAATTATTTCAACTTCATACAGACTTGAACCATCACTTAGGTAGTTTTTAAATTTTAAACTATTAAAGCTATTTTAAAGTAATAATAGATACTGTGTTCTGTTAAGAATGTTGCAGATCAAAATAGCTTTGTTTTTTATCTTTTGGTCATTTTCTAAATGCTTGGTTCCTCAAGTGAGGAGGTTATTTTTCCCTTGGATATTGGGTGCTTTATTCATTTTGAGTGTCTGAAGATACCAAAGAAAGAGAGGAAAAGTAAAACTGGAGTGCAAAACAATGCTCCTGGTTCTTTGCCTAGGTCCAGTGTCTGTTTATGTGTTCTGGTACTGTGTGAGGAAAATTGGTTTCTTTGCCCTTTTAGCTAGCTATTTTGTAGTTGAGGGTTTCTAAATGTCACAAAAAGTACCTCCCACACTGTTTTGATGAGGGAATTCAGTGTGCTGCCCATAACAGCTTTCAAATGTAATGTGTGGTTTGCAACAAGGGTGGCTCCCTGTGCTTAATAGACATAATAAGGCTTAATGTGCTTGTTAGGCATAGGCCTAATTTTTGTCCTGGGAACATTTCAAGCTTATGTTTGTTTAAATGACCATAGCAAAGCCAACTCAGGGCTGTTCTATTTTCATCAGCCATACAGAAGCTAATGAACCTCAGAGGAGCTGCTACGAGAATTTTCTGGTTTGGTTGGTTGGTTTTCACATTTGCGGAATTTTTCTAATCCTAAGAACAAAAAAATGGGAGAAGTGTTGTCTAATAGTGTGCAATATGGAGTGGTATGTAGTATGCAATAGGCCTCCCAGACTGGGGGATTTAGTGCTCTTTGTCCCTGTACATTTATAGGTACCAGCAGAGCAGCACAAGCAGCAGCCCGGGATTGATTTCATTCAGGACCAGGCTGGCTGGGTCCTACTGGTAGTTCTGGGACTGGCTGCATCTTTCTTTGGAGTCCTGCTGGCAGAAGTGGCAGCTCACTCCAAAGTGACCTACCTTTGTCATCTCTATTGTTCTCTAGGTATCACGAGTTCAGTAACTGCCTATTCACTTGCAATCTTTCATCTGACTTTGGGTCCAAGTAGAAAATACCTAATCATTGGTCCCATGATACCAATCATGCACTTAATGACTTTTATAATTAATCACCTTCTTTAAGTATAATTCCTGAAAGCTTTGGCCTTTGCAATTTCTAAATTATGGAAGACAGACCAAAGAAGAGTCACAGTTTTACTGAATGAAACCAGTATCTGTTTTAATTGTTTTCCTAATGTGACAGATTGTTCCATCCTTCAAGTTTTGGAAAACATGAGGCAGGAAAAGCATAAAGATTCAGTTAATTCCTAGGAATACAAATGAGAAGCTTTTAAGTTTTCATCTGTTAGCCTGAAGCGCACAGAAATCCAGTCTTTTTTAATGTGAGGTAAGGAATTAAAAATTTTATTAAATAAAATTAGAAGTGATTATAGCTGTAAGGTCAAAGGGAGTGGTCAATTAGTAGGTTTCTGTGGAAGTTCTACTTTTCTTGGCTATTTTCTTAGAACTTAGAAAGTTAATAACAAATAGAAATAGTCTTTATATTTTAATAGCTGTAGAATAGTCAGATAAAGGAACAGTGATATATTGTAATAAAAGCAGAGGATGAGAGAATTCTGCAATGGACAAGTTTTTGGAGAATCAGTTCCTAGACATGGGAAGCTATTTCTTGTTTTAAAAAAAAAAAATCCAGATCTGCTACACCGAGAAACTGAAAAAATCGCAAAGCTGATCTAAACAACCACCATCACCAGGATCTGTCTGAGCTCACAACCACCGTTTATTTTCGGAGTAATCTTTGGAAGCAGAGTGCTGGTTTCTAGTGGTCAACAGCATTATTGCACTTAGCTTGTTTTCTGTCATTCTGTTGTTCCTTAGTGATCGTGAGAGTGTGGTCTACAGGTACAGATAATTGAGAGATATATATATATGTCTGTGTGTCTATAGCATATTTGTTTAAAATGCCTTTTTATGGGAAGAATCTTATCGAGGTATCCCTGAATCCATAAGTCTCTGACCAATATACTAAAACTGAGATTTTTGGGTATGTTACACATTTGCTACTTAACATCTTTTCTGTCTTCTCCATTATTCCGATGCTTTTTCCAATCCACATCCTTGAGAAAAACTGTTGAAGCTCCTTGCTTTCTATACAGAAGGGTACATGTTGATGGCAACAGCAACACAAAGAGTTTGAATTGATTAGTGGAAGCAGTGTAAGTACAGAGCTGTGTATAAGAACCCTTTTTGTAGCTGATGTTTCGGGATTCTCTAGCCCATGTTAAAAAGAAGCTGGTGGCAATAGTGTGTTAAGGACCTTGATTGTTTTTCTCAACTCCCTCAACTGTGCTGAGCATTGTACCAGCTGGGTGAAGCTGTGTCACCTAGAGGTTTGGGGAGAAAATTAGTTGGTTGGGCTTTTGCTGGCTGTGGATGGACTTCTGCACAAGGATGTGGAGGTGTTGATGGGACAGCATTTTGAGCTGCTGAGCCTTCATTTGTGCAAAATCTGTATCCATTCCAAAAGGGTGTACAGAAGCAAGAGCCAGGGTTTGCCCCCAGAATTAGCGGGAAGTGGCAGGAGAGAGCAGGCAGCTGGCTGATAAACATAGTATGTTTGATGCTTATCATTATAATCTGGATTCCACAGATAACACCTTGCAATGACACGGTCCTTTTCCATTATTTCTGCCTCTGTGTTCTCTGTTTTCTTTCACACAATGTGTAGCAGATGGAAACGCTTCAGATGTTCATGTAGGGTCAAGAGAGTGCCAAAGTGGCTCTGCAGATGGCTTTCAGATGGCCATGAGACTGGACTCCCCCTGGGGAACCAGGAAAACTTTATGGAAACCAGGCCTCAGGTCAGAACTGTCCCTGGCCAAAGCTGTGCCTTACTCCAGGGAGGAGAGCGAGATGTACCTTTTGTTCCTTATGAATGACTGCTCAGTTCTGCAAACAAATGTAAGTATTTTTCCCTTAATGAATGCACTGCAAAATTGAATTGGGCATCAACTGCAGAAATTTCAGTAAATCGAGTCTGCTTTTTTTACAGTGCTGAATCAAAATGTCAAACCAGCACAACTCAATTATAGGAGAGGAAATAAAGCAGCATGCTGAATACCAGCAAGTTATTTATGAAATACTTCAAATTGCCGATGCCATAACTACCTGTGGGAAATGAGGACAGAGAAGAGCATAGATTCAGCTGTGGGAAAATTGACTCAGAGCAACTTGTTTGTGAAGTTTCAGAATTCGATTTTTCACCCCATCTGAGCTTTATAGACTGGTTGCACCCTTCAGTCTCTAACTGGTTTTGCTAAAGAGATTTTTTACGTGCAAAGAAGTGAGGAGAGAGAAAGGAAGAATCAAAATTCCTGTATTTAGATTTTTAAAAAGGTAAAGGAACTTGTCATTTTTTTCAGGGCAATAGTGGTTTGCATTTTGCTGTTCTTAAAAAATAGTGGTCACCCCAAAATCCTTTTTACAGAGGAGACAATATTGCAGCTGAATAGTTTTCTTTGCATTTTTAAGCATAGATAAGCAGCTTATTCTTTATTTTAATGATGCTGAGAGATAGTGCAATGACTTTAATGTCACATGAGATTGTATCTGAGTGCTTCATACTGAATGAAAAGCCAGATATTTCCAGTGAAATAAATAGCTTTTTTTTTTTTAGACAAAGGCAACATATACAGAATCTCTCTGCAATTAATGGGAGACATTAACTCCAAGAAATAAATGTGGTATTCATGCAATGCATTGTTTTTTAAAAGTAATAACAATAGTTTGAGCTACAGTTGGGAAATCGGTTACTGAAGTTGTTGGCTATAATGGCTGCATATACAGATCACCTCTGAGCAATATGATTCTTCTAAGGGAGGGGCAAGTTATTCAACGCTGTAATTTGTGAATATTTCCTGGTTTTTATTTTCTCCATTTCTGTGGGAAGGCAGGAGCTGGGAAAGCAAAGGTCATGAGGTCTGCTTAAATGTTTAGAAGAGCTGGGTAAAGTGTTATGTGTGCTACAGATCCTTACCTCTGCACCTGCGTGAGAATGTACTGAGCCTGAGCACAAGCTGGAGGTAAAGCTGGTACAACAATTCTGTGGTAGGACTTGTGATTCTAAAGATACATATATTTACTATCATGACATATCCATATCATGATACTAATCTCAGGCTCCATTGGGGGCTGTTGATGTGGTTTCCCTTGGTCATGCTGTGCCTCGGCTTTCGTTCTTTCCCCTGGGCTGTAATGGTGCCCAGCATGGCACCTCCACTCCAGTGGGAGAAGGGCTGGAGGGCAAACAGCACTTTCCTTCTCTTCCCAGTCACATTCTTCTCCCCAGCAAAGAATCAGAGCAGAATTGGCTGTCTCATCTGCAGTTCTTGGGCCCCAGGAGAGAGGTGTGCTCAAAAAGGGAATCCCAGGAAGTGCATTGTCTCCCTGTGGTAGGCTTTAGTGTTTATCATGGATGAACCTTGTCCTCCAGTGAGATTGGCTAGGAAGAAAGAAGCAGAATAAGAAAGAAACCTGCAGTCCTCTGAAATTCTACTGACCTCTTCTTCAAAAGCTGAAATAGCTTTACAGAATGTGGAATAGGGTGATGTTTGATATCAGCATCATGAAAACTTCAGCCCTGTCCACCGTTTCTCAGTCTCAGAGTCTGACACTCACACACTACGGCCAGGTTGGTGACAACACTGAGTCTGTGAGGGGCACAGACAGAAAGGAGATGTCTGGTTTTGTGCTAGAACTGAGGGAATAGATGAAACTGCTGCTGGGAGTACCCACTTCATATCCCACAAGAGCCAGGCTGTGAACTCAGCCCCTGGCAGAATAAGACCCACCCAAACTCCTTCCTGGAAGCTCTTTTCAGTTGTGCTCTGGCAACATTTTCTCATTTTGGTAATAGGGAGGAAAATGCCAGAATTCACTTGGGGTGGTTTTGTAGCAGACAAAGGCTGTAAGATACAGTCTCTACTGTGCTAAGTGACTTCACTTCTCGTTGACTAGATGGAGACTTGAGAGCACTCAGTCCTTTCCAGGATGGAGATCCAAAGAGTAGTCAGCAAGAGGTAGCATGCCTCCTCCTGCATAATGTTGCCCGTGTCTATGCTGTGTTCATGCTGAGAAAATGTGGAGGTAAACGCACCTAAGCCAACACTAAGGGGTGTTCATTTTGCGTTGGAGACAAAAATGGTATGCGCAAATTGCATTTGTCATTTCATTTCTTTCCAGGTGAGAAATCTGAGAGTTCAGTCACAGAATGTGAAAACTTCATTCTGAAAAATCCCCACTATGTTTAATTGTCTAACACATAATTTACTTTATCTGATGCAGAGTAATTGCTCATAATGCAAACCAAAGCATGTCTGTACCTTTCACCAGCAGCAAACACGGGACTGGAAGAAATTCTCACTGTAAATCCAATCCTCTCTCGAAGTTTAACCTTCCACCTATGAGGAGTTAAACTGCCACTTCAGATACAGAAGACTTTACCTCTCAGATGTGAATATGCATCCCAAACCAGCAGCACAACCTCACCTCAAATGGTAAGGCAGTAAGTAGAAAGGATGACTGACTATAAGGGAAATAAGCAGCTATAAACCATTAAGTGTCCAGGAGTCTGAGTGGCATGACCTCGTGTTTGGCCAACTCAGATACACATGCTGCTTTGGCAGACCTTGGAGTGGAAAATGGCAGGTATTTGGGAATGCATCCAGCCAGCAAGGGCCTGTAGAGAGGGACGGTGCTGGCACACTCTGTGTAGCAGATGATCATGGACTATTTTCAGGTGCATTAACTGCATTTTTTGAAGGTGGAGTGATCGGATCATTTTGTGAGGGGGAGGGAGTCTAGGTCACTCATGGGAAAGCAGAGTGAAAGTTTGGGTTAATTATTGACACCAGTTTGGCCTGGGCTGCGGGGAGGGGGGTGAAAGGTAGGTAGAAGAGAATGGGGCTGGCATTCTGGGACTGTGGAGAAAAATCTTATTTGTAATTCTTATACCCCCTTCCCCTCTGACTCCACTTTTCATTCATATGTGGTGGTTCACTGTTGTCCCTTATTATTTTTTTCTCTGTATGGATGTAAAGCACCCAGTCAATATTGAAAACACCTCTTGCATAAATGTCATCTGCTTTGTGGAGGAAAACCAAAAAAAGATCATAAAGTTACAGCAAATCTATGCCAGCCTTACTGGTGAGTAACTTGCAAGTGATTTCCTTCAAGTTTTGATGAGTTTTTGGGTTTGTGGTTTTGGCTCTGACTCTTCAGTTTGCTGCTGATTAGCATGTGAATGGATGGCAGTTGAAGTAAAGATCCCTCCAATACGTCACAACTGGAGAGCGTGTTCCACTTGAGGAAAATAATGTTCCTTGCAGGTTATCAACAGATGATGTTTCATATTTATCAGCTTGGCAACAGTACGTGGTGTGAGGAGCTGAAGAGTTCTCAGTGGTAGCAGAAAAATTTCTATAAAGTAATTTTATAACTTATTCAGAATGCCACAATATCTTAAATAATGATAATAAAAAGGAAGCAGTGAAGTGGTTGCATTGAGCAGTCACGCTGTACTGTTAGACAGGGGATGTGGAACAATACTCTCCAGGTAACAGTTAATTATGAGCCAGCCAAAAATAAAATCATCACAAAACATGACGCTTTGTGCAGCTGCTTGCATGTCTTGCTAGAATAGCATGAGGAAGAATAAAATATCCCAGGACAGAGAATAATGAAAGTGCAGGATTCTGTTTCAGTGATATAATGGGACTAAATTAAATCTGTAAGTTACACTTGGGGAATTCAAACACCCATAGAAGGAATTCATTGGCGGATCATTGGGCTGCCTTTGAATGGTGTTCGGCATCCATTAGCAATCCCACACAGTAACATACAGGAAAAGGGAAACAGAAGAGGAACAAGCGTGCACAGTAGGGGAGGATGGAGTTAGAAAGGACTCTTTCCACAACACGTATCAGATAACAGAAAGCCTGTGGAAAGCATTGGTCTATCTGGCCATTTACACCAGAGAGAAAATCTGTAAAATTGTGTTGATATGCCCTGTCAAGGGCACTGAGCAATAGACAGCCATGTCCAGCTTTGTCATCATCTTCAAAATATTCTGTGGTTCAGGCTCATTTGGGACAAAGTTGTGAGGTGCAGTGCCAGGGATACACCACTTTCTTGTGCTGCTTGAAAAGCACATAAAGAAACAGGAAAAGGACAAAGTGAGACAAAAAGATGGTCCACCTAAAGCTTACTGGTCCGGAGGGGACACAGATGTGCCACTGTAGCAAAAGAATTCAGTGCAGGTTGCTTTCATGTTACCCTTCTGCAACTTCTAAAGCTCATGCTATTCGACTCGGCAACGCTCACATTACAGTCACCGTTGTGACGTGCATTGAAAGGCAGATCACACGACATCGTGACACGTTATCAAGTGTTCACATCCAAATGTTCACACACTTCTGTACTTTTTCTAGTGTCTAACATGGCAACAGAAATGCGAGAGAAAGATTTTTGGGAAAGTTATTTTAAACCTTACAGATTTCAAGTTCTTCCTTGTTTCTGTCTCGGGAGGGAACAGTGTTTGTGCAGATTACAAGTTTTACAGCATAAAATGAGTCAGGGAAAAGTATCTGGAGTTTTGGCTTCTGGCTCATACTTCCCCTAACATTTACACTTTTCCAATTTGTCCATTGCTTTCAGGAACACCATGTTCAGTTCAGTACATAAAACTCTGGGGTTTAAATGGAAAATGTTAGACTAATCCCTGGTAACTTTCAGAATCTAAGCTCTCCGAGTTTTTTAAAGGTATGTCTTGAAACTGATTCGGAATATGAATATTTTAAGAAATATTTGGGTAATACATAGGTTTCCAGTTCAATGACTATGAAGAATAGGTTCCCACAGTATCAAAGACAGATAACAGCCTTTTATAGAAGACGTTTTCAGGAGGCAGGAATGCTACACATGCTTAAGAAAGGAACTGGAAGGAAATGGGGAAACACCCGGGAGCCCACATTTCTCTGGCAGTTAAGGAGCAAACTTGACATATTGTTAAGCATAAATTGAGTCTGAGAATCAGATCAGTGGTTATCTATGTGCTAATGAGGAGCACAAGTTTAAAAATAATACTGTCTCATAGAGAAAAAATACCATCACAGTCATTGTTTCTTATTTTAGCATAAGAAAATAGTTTCATGGTGCAATTACATTATTAAAGCATTATGTTCTCTATAGAACATAATTAATACATGTCTAATATACCAAGAATGTTGTTAGATCTTGTACTAATTTAATCTTCAAGACACAAGACCTTTAGACATAGAAACCTTGAAACCCTAAGTAGCCCTTAGCTCCCTGTGTTACCAGTTTTACAGAATATTGCTTGTTTACTTGAAACAATCACTTTTCATCTTGCTGCTTCTGCTGTGACTGCAGTTCCCAGGAGCTCTGAACATCATAATCTGAAGCCTGAGTGCTATTAGACAGGACTGTAAGCATTTATTAGACTTTTGCTGTCTGTGTTGATTCTGTCCCATTTTTGGCCCTTCAAAGTCTCTTGCTCCATAAGGACACACGGAGCTTCATGGCTAATGGGAGTTCACAGGCCTCTCAGCGTGGAGAAGGGTCCCCAGCAGCACAGGGCAGCTTGGTACAGTAGCTGTGAAGGGGTAGTAAGGAAGAAAAGTACATACAAGGTACATGTAGCTGCTCTGTAACCGGGAACTTGATGGGACAGAGGGTTAGAGATGGTGCAGTGAGGCATTCAGGTAAATGTAGACTGTTGTGCTATTGCTGCCACAACGGAAGGAATCCGGCTTTTTCTGGGCATCGCTTCTGCTTGCTGCTTTGAGGGGAGACAATTGCTCTTCAGCTGCCAAGGGCTCATAGCTGCAGGTTCCCCTTGGTACCTGTTGACCCCCTTTCTGCTGTGTACCTGCATCCCTGGTAGATGATGTTTGGAAAGCTGTGCCTGTGAGGAATGATCAATAAACAGGTCACTAGTGCCAGAGATTAGGCAAGGTGGTGTCTGAGGGAGAGCTGCCTTTCCCCAAACAGCAGCAGCACGCTCCAGCTGCTCACAGATTTGCTGCCTGGTGCAACACACAAAGAATTGAACCCTCACTGAATATATCCAGACATTTTTCTTTTCTGTGTACTGGGGCAGAACAAAATACTTAAGGACTACCAGGCAAGCATTGCATGCCCCAGCCAAATTCATTTCCCCTGTTTTCCATAGTGTTTTTCAGCAGCAAAAAGTAATGAGAAATACCTGGCTACTGGCATTTTCAGCTACATCAGTTCATTCTTCCAGAACTGAATGGTTTAGCTGGATTCCAGAATATCAGAGCAAAAGCCTTGTTCGTTAGTGCTCCGAGACCAGCCACCCTGGGCTTCTGCTTCCATTGGGAGCTCCTGTAATATCTGTCAAACTGGTTTCAAGTCTGCATTTGAAGTCCTAGCAAATTATACACTTGACTCATTCTTGGACGATGCTGCAGCATCTCTAACCCTCTGTCCTGGCCCTGAACCTCCTGCTCTGCTTCTGTGATTCAAGAGTTTTTGTCAGGTCATGGCTGTAAGCAGAAGGGGCCTGATGCTGCCCTCGTGCACTGATGTAAGTTGATTCTTTTGGAGCCCCAGGTATGAATGGCTCTAAACAACAGCAGAATTAGGCCTTGAGTCTTAACTAAGTATTGTGATCCTTCTAAATTAGTCACTTTTCTGTCTTCTCTGCTTTAGTTTCTCAAATAACTCTTAGCACGTATGTAATTATTTGCACTGTGGGTATGCATCAAGCTCTGGGCCAGCGTGTCTGCTCTGTTGTGCTTGGTGCTACACAGTCCCTTTCCCTGTACTCCTTTCCCCAGCCCTTCCAGCATGCTACAAGAGTAGACAGAGAAAAGACTGTGAGGTTTTTATAAATCCACTGAGTTAGCATTTTTTGGGGAGAGGGAAAAAGGAGTTACTCGAAGTACTTTCATACAAAGAAATAGTATTTTTGTCACCAGTGTTTGATGTGTCTCCCACTTTTGAAGTACCAAAATCCCAGAGTTTACAAGAAATGTAGAATTACAGTAATAATCTTTTAGCTCAGAGCTTTCTATTCATCCAAGGACATCCTAAGTACCTACCTGAAATTCAAATGCACCTCAGTGGTACCTATGAGAGGTTCACTGGGACATCTCCAGTATGTAGGTGTTTCACTGCAGTTGACTTTGGTGGCATTAGCATCTGGATGCCTTGAGTCAGCCGTAGGTGGTTACCTGTGTCCTTCCTGTCTCAAACATTTCTCCAAAAACTCAGCTGCATGGGCGATGGGATGGTGGCAAATCAGGAGAAGATAAAACTCTATTAGTAGCTTGAAAAATGGAATATGACCACTTTGTAAAGGTACCTTTGATTGGTTTTTTGTGCCCCAGTCTCCCCATTTTTAAACAGAAGTGAGTGGTCCTAGGTGTGCTCTAGCAGTAATATTTAGTGGTCAAGTACTGTCTGTTCCAAAGTGCTTTGCTCCTGAACCCAGTTATGGTTGCTAAGTGACAACAACCTAATTGTCTCTCACACCTTCGACTAAGCCAAGCATTTAAAAGCAAGAAAGTGAAGAGCTAAGGACAATGCAGCTCTCCTGCTGTCAATATAACAAACTAGGTTTGGTACTAATCTGTTTTCTAGAGCAGACAAAGGTATTTGTTTGCTATTCTTCTCCAGTAAGTTTATTATTCCCAAGAGTATTACAGAGAATTACATTAATTGCTATGGTAATCACGACAGGAAGCAATTACTTTCAGCAAATAGCAATTACTTCACCTTCCCAAATTTGTTTGTGACCACACCTGGCCTTAATCCCAGATTTATAACTGACAATTTTTCTGGAAACTAAAATATCAGGTATTGCTTGCTCTTTGGTGGGGAGGGCTTACAAATCTGCACACTAGGGTCTTATCCCCTGCCAAGCCCAAAGGACAGAACCAGTTACTTTAGAATCTCATGATTTTTGTAAGAATCTCATATCGTTGTGGGTGATTTTTTTATTTGTGATGGGTATCTTGAAATAGCCAAAAAGGCAAAATACCCGGGAAAAGGCCTGAATCAGTGTGAAAACTGGGACCACTTTTGTTTCACTTGAGACAGTTCACTGTGTTGCTCTTTCCTATACAAGACTTGAAAGAAGGCACCTATGTGAATATAGATTTAGGAGAAAATATAACAGGGCAAAACTGTTTGCTGTGTTAACATATCATTGCTACTATGCAAGCTGATCAAATATTGTGGCATTAACAGTACTAAAATGTTATAGAATGTCTCCCAAAGACATTACATGATGTCTAAAAGGCAAATTCTTTTAAGTTAATACCATGTATGATAGCTTTCCCTTGTTTCCTTCTGTTTTTTAAGCAAGACTTCTATTTTACCCAGTACAGCTTCATCAAACTGGGTTTTTTTTCAATCCACTGTGCTTGACCTAGATTGAAAATTGTTGGATAAACAACTACAGCAGTGTTTGGCTATTCACAGCAGTATTCCCCAACATCGCTAATATTCAGTAAACCTGGCAAAATGAGAATTCCCCAAACTATTAATTAGCAAGGTGCTGTGCTGTTCATGTAAGTAAAGTGAAAACCATTTTGTCCTTGTTATGCACTAGGAAAGACGGATGGCATTCTGTGCTCTGTTTGTTCTCTCCAGAGCAAGACCAGCACTGGAAAATACCCAGGGGTACTGCTTGCAAGGGATGCTTTCTTCTAGCCAGGATGAAGGTGTAGATAGAGGATCAATAAGAATCGATGCCCTCTTTCCCACTAAGCTTCCACACTCATAAGAGTTCTTCAGGGACTCCAGAGAAGTACAGTCCATAGCTAGAGGCTGGAGTCAGCACAGCAGGGTAAGAAAACTACAGGGAGCTCCCACTAAGTTGGCTCACTAAAATCTTCTGTATGGACTTAGCCCAGGTTCACTTTGCCATGACATGAGTCCATCCCAAACCCATGAGGTGTGTTTCATCCCTGTAGCAGCTGTATTTTCTCTGGAGAAAGAGCTCTGCAGTGGTGAATGACGTTGATGCTTTTCACTGCTACTTATTTCTAGTGCAGTGATTTATGGGCCTGGGCCTGATAGCTAGACTAAGTAGATTCCCTGTGGGTTTGCTGGCTGAGAACATTTGCTAAGCCCTGAACAGCACAACACACAAACAGAGTGTTAAGGCCAGATTTGCTTTTAATCTCTGCTTTGCTCGTATGTGCCAGCAATTTGGAGGAATAATTGGCGTTACCTTGATAACTAATGGTCTGCCTACACATTTTTTTATGAGCAGACATGATCTCACTCTGTGCTTGATAGGAAAGTGCCATCTCCAAACAATGGGTTAGCAAAGCCCTGGATCTGTGCTGATATCTGCATTTGCTCAGCTTCAGGACTGTGCTACCACAGCTGAACAGCTCATAGCCGGCCTGAAACACAGGCTGGGAGAACTGAGGAGAGAGCTGGAGAAAAGCAAGATGGACCAGCCTTAAGGAAGTTGAAGTCAGGCTTATAAACAGGCTGTGTCCTACTTCTCCATCAAACCATGGGAATTAAACACTTCGCTGCATCTCCAGATACCTGAATGTAATTATAAATCTTGCTTAATGTGAATTAATGTGACTGAAGTCAGAATCCTTGCTAGGTGCTTTCTTTAATTGCAATATAACCTAATTATACATACCAATTATCTGAGAAACTGTATCGTAACTGCCTCAGCACAATTCCAGAATAAGACCCTAATGGTTTGGTGGTTTAGACAGCACAATGCTGCAAGTTTGGGCACCATCTGATTTTTATGTGATGCAAAAAACATGCGTACAATGGCTGTTCAGATTCTGTCTTCCAATACTCATTTTTCAAATAACAGTTCAGTTTTACAGTTTTGTTTTTGTGGCTCAGGTTAAAGGACTGAAATAAAACAGCTTTTCCATCAAATCCATGTAATTAAAACCTGACACTCAGCCACTAAAGAATTTCCCAGTGGCCAAATGAAAACTGAAGAGTGGTGAGGGATATTAGTGACATGCTAAGTCATATCTGACTTCCAAATTAGAAACAATCAGAATTAGTTGAGGAAAAAACCTGCTTCATCCAAGTCAAATTTTAAAAGATACTGAGTTACTGGAGTGAGGTAAATTCACAGGGCATGTGAAAGAGAGCTGGGAATGTGAATTAATTAGCGGTTTGGATATGTAGATCATGAAAACCAATTTGTTCCACAAAACTGTAGCAATGTTGGGGGTTTTCTTTCTCTTCCCATGATCAGATCATCTCTCCATTTTACCACTGATGAAGGAGCTGAGGACGTCCCATTCTGATCTGCCAAAGGGTTGCAAGAGAAGCGTCCAAAATCCTGGGTACTGCTATTGCCTCACGCACACTTACCACTGACAACTGCTCTGCAGTCACCTCCCTGAATGCACCAGGCCACTGGCTTTTGGTACCTAAATTCTCTAGGATTGCTGGGATTTCTGATCACCACTGTGGTCTTCATCACCAGGACGAAATAAAGAACTTGAAGCACAAATGATTGGTAAGACAGGGCAGCTAGTATTGCAGGGCTAGTCAGAGAGTAGGTTACTTTGTTCCAGGATTTATAAAATTAGCTGTAATTAACAGGATTTTAATCAGCTGACAGATTATGCAAAGGACCATATGTAGTTCTCCTATGGGACTGAACCAGCACCCTCCAGAGATAAAGACTGAGCTCTTGTTGCAAGTTATGCTAAAAATATGACAGTCTCTAATGTTGGGCATAAAATCCTTATGCTCTATGGCAAAGGCACAAGAAAGTTCATAGTATTTGAAGACTAGTGAGTTATATCCACAGGAACTAACATCTGACAATGTTAGGGCAGAGACTGGGTTTGAATGAGACAGGAGGGATCAGCATCCACTCTATAAATACAGTTTATGGACCCTTACTTAAACGATCAGTGTCTTAATTCAACATTAGAAGCATGCAAATTATTTTCTAAAGCCCCAGAATGGAAATGGGTCATTGGTTTAACATAAAGCCTAATCTAAAACAGGCAGCAGTTCAGGAACAAGAGTAATCACATTGTGATGGAACCTGAGCTAATGGAACAGGTTATCACTGTAAAACCTTGTTGCTCTGAGGGGCAGGTCTGCTGCTGCTTTGCTGTTCAGTGTCTTCTCCTCCGGGATGATGCAATTCCATCACAATCCTAAATTCTGGTGCTGTGTAACAGGACAATTCCGTGTAGGAGGAAGCAGTGGGAATGTTAATCTGAGGCAGAGAGCAGTTAATATAGGGCTGCCCAAGGGTCTCAAGCAAGAGAAGACCCGGGAAGGCACCTTGGCTGTTCTCAGCCCTTTTCAACCTTCTTTTCTCCACTGCGAGAGAGTGAAGTACATTTTCCATGTACAACAGAGCATAAAACAAAGATACAGAGGAAAGAGTCATGTAAGATATCTGTAGCAGATGTGGAAAACAAAATCAAATTTCCTGACTCTTAGGCCTCTGCAAATGCAAACAGCCTGTGTTTCCTTTGGTACACTTCAATGCAGTTTACACTCTGAAGGGTGTCTTTCCTTCTTCTAGGATTCCAGTGTCTTGCACCACATCTGTTAGGACTGCTTACCCATCAGTTCTCGCTTGGAGCAGGCAAGTTTTCAGCAGATTGTCCACCCACAGCTGCCATCTGGCATCTCCACAGAGCATTCCGAGGAGAGACAAAGCCAAACTTCTCCAAACTTAATCTCATGACAGACATTTTAATAATTTTTAAAAAGCCTAGAATTACTATTTTTCTCAAAGGTTTTTCTTCAATCAACATGGTCAGAATCTGTAGCAGAGAGCTTGCCATTGCTTCTTGGTAGAGACACAGGAGTTGCTGTGCTCTCCAAGACCAATACTTCATTGGCTCCAGAGGTCTGGCTCCGAAAGCAGGTGGGATTAGCTCCATCTAACAGGACTGCCATGGAGAAGAGCCCTGGGAGACTCAGGGGAAGTTATTACCTTTTGGGAACTGATTGATGCCAGGAAGCACAGACTTTTGCATCCCTTTCACGTTTTCCTTCCCTAAGGTAATGACCGTTGTTATTATCTGTGATAATGGACAAAAGGGACGACTTTGTTGGAGAATGCTGTGCATGAGAAGCACTATTATTTAAAGCCTTTCTGGAGAGCCAGTGTATGTACATACAAGCACATTGCATTTCAAGCATTCTCTTCCTGACACATCATTCCTTAGCATTGAGATGTCCCATCTTGGCATTCCCAAAGGGCAAATGTTCCCCCAGTCTTCTCGGAGTCTCTGCAGTACCCAGAACCATAGCTTCAAGGTGAGTGAGGAGGAGTCTTAGGCATTACTACAGTAATAAGTGAAATACTGTCACTTAGTAAAAAAGAGCCTTAGTTTGTCCAACTAGAAGGCCAAATCCCTCAATCCCAGGTCCTGTGAGAAGTTTTTTTTCTTACATAATCTTTATTCCTTCCCTGGTTGTGCACTTCTAACTGGTTTGTTTGGAAGATACTCCTTGATCAAAAAAACACCACAGACCTGGTACGTCTTAATGTCCTTCAGGGACAAGAATTGCCATTTGGCAAGTCATCCACTGCAGATTCACCCTGGGAGGAAGCAGCTTTAGCTGGAGGTTGGAAGAGCAGGTCAGGAGGCTGTTGTGCTGTAGAGGGATGCAGGGAAGAGCTGCTTGTGCTGAGGGCTCAGCCTCTCCAGACAACAGTTATGGTGGGATTAGTCCCTTGAGTAAATCCCCTCTTAAATGGCTCTGGGGTTTCCATGGAAGGGTGCTTCAACTCCCCAACTGCATAAGCAGGAATAAAAGTCACCTCCCCTCAACTGAAGGCCATGTCCAGCAGAATGCTATTATGTAGTTGTTAATTCTGGAAAAGGAATGCAAATGAGGTTTCATAGCCTGGGTTTAGTCCCATATATTTTTTTAGTTTCCCAAAGTAGGAATTTCAATTGCAAGAATGTCTGCACAAAGTTCTTTTTTTCCTCTTGCACCTTTGCTGACATACCCAGCTGGGAGCTGGTTGAGCAGACAGTGGCTATGATTACAGCCCTGCAACATTTTGATAAAGAGAATTGCAGCAATTTTCTGTGTCAGACTGTGACGTGGTATAAAAGCCTATTTCTTTTAGGCTATTTCAGTTTAAGTACTTGTGCACTGTCCATGCCAGCCTTGGCAGGAAAATAACACTATGATGCATCATGAAAAATTTCTAAGTGAAGGCAAATTATTCCAAAAGCAAAAGCCAAGGATTTCTGCACAAGTGTGAAAACACAACCACCACATGTGATTTGGGATGGATCAGATGAAAAGATTTTGAGATGGACAAATGAGAAGTCCCAATGATACTGGGACTATTCTAATTTCCTGCATCAAAAACCTGTGGAGATGGGGATTAGTTACTACAGTAGCTGCAAATGTGGACGCAGTTGCAAACTGCAGTGCTGTACCTTAGCTCTGTGCTGGTGTGGGCCTGGGAGGCAGAGGGCTCGCCTGACTGAAAAGGATGTACCGCCGCTCACCTCTGCCCTTCTGTCCACAGCCATGGTGCAATCTGCTGGGCTTCTTTTCTGGAATTTGTCTTTGTTCTGATGTTTGTTTTTCTTTCCATTTTTATTCTTCCAGCACAGCGTGTTTCCCAGCACAGAGCTCTAGAGCAGAGCTGTCCCTCCACTCCTTCATGACTGTTCCCTCCGACAGCAGCTGCTTCTTGAACAGGAAGCCAACTGAACCAGCAAGTAGGTTTTGCATTCTAAAGTCTGGAAAGCTCCTCAGCAATTCTTTGCAGAATACACACTATATATGTGGTTTCCAAAGCACAACTTACATCAAAACATACAGCATATTTAATTTGGACATATTCTTAGAGCTTCTTTGCTGCAGACAGAACTTGTTTAAATTAGTAAAGAAATTTATTTCTTTAAAACTTGGTATGTTGTTTTGTTAGATACAGGCATCATCCACAGAAAATAATTAGTGGCTCTCCAGCAGTGATGTTACCTTTCTCACTTGACTTACGTTGAGGACAGTTAATTTCTGTTTTTATCTGGTCTACGTGGGATGTACATGATGTGCTAATGAAGAGAGAACAATAATGATGCTTAGCACTTAAACAGCACTTACTCCATTTTGCTGCATAAATATTAACTGATGAATCTTCACAAGAGCCCCAAGGAATAGATTAATACTATTATATTTCTATTTAGGGAAATAAAAGCAGAGAGGTGAAAGACAGTAAGAAAAGGAAACAGAAGTGCACAGCTGTACTTTGCTAAGCTTTGTATAGCATATGAAAGAAGCCTGTAGGTGTTGTTTATAATTCTGCTTACAGTTTACATTTAGGTGTAACAGGAATATTAAATCTTGCCTTTCTCTGGCTTTACTGGGAACTTGACAAATGAGGAGCAGAAATATCCTTAGAATTTAACCAAAAGGTAAGAAAGTTAAACCATCGGGGGGATTTTTCTTCCAAATGTTTTATGTATTAAAGATAGCAAAGACTTGGAAATAGAATGAATAAAAATCACTCAGGCACTCCTTCCATGCCATTCTGCTTTCTCCAGAAGTAATCATCCTGCTCCTCCATGCACAGCCCTGCTTCAGTACCTTCCAGGCTGCTTTTGTGTCAGGGGCAGGTCCCCACACCATTGTCTTTGGACCTGTGTTCTAAACCTAAACAGACCAAGAAAAAAGGGACCTGGTTTTGGACAGGTGATAAACACTGGCTGTTCTATCATCCAGCCTTTGAAACACTCTCCAGTAGTTCTTTAGTGACATAGAATATATTAGTTTCAAAGAGCAGAAATTAATCCTTCAACAATTAAGAAACTTCATTCTCTGACAGCATTACTATCCTTGAAGAAACACGATACATAAGTGAATTCTGTTGCTTGTATTTCTTGAAAGATGCATTTATCCTTTCAAAGCAGAGACATTATGTTCTTAACATCCATTTTTAATTGAAAAACTTCCCACTGCCTACATACAGGTGTGGATGTTTTCTCATTACTGCTAATCAAACTTCAGGGTTGATGCATTTCCCATTCAAGGGAGAGCAGAATAAATTCATGCTAATGAAAGAGAGGAAGCAACATTAGACTCGGAAGTTAAAACAGAGGAGGAGTAAAAATTTATTTTAGATAGAGCATGTTCAATTAGATGCAATGTTTTCATACACAGAGTATATGAAGAAAAATGTGTTTACATACTTAGTGATGTCTACTCTGCAAGTTGAGGTATGAATGTAACCGTGTTGGTTTGCCTCCTCTGTCTGAAGAGTGGTGCTGCAGCATCTTGTAGTTTAGCTTGTGAATAGAAAGCTGCACCAGGGGCCAAACACACAGCAAAAGATGTCACCACGGCTGATTTGCCAAGACAGCTTATACTAGTGGGTGAACGGAGAGACCCTGATAAGAGTTTTGAGGCAGTAATGCTAAAACAGAAAGTGCTTCAGCAGGACAATGGAGGTAGATAAGTTCTCAGAAGTCCTCCCTCCTGGGCAGGCTGCTTGCTGTAAGTGTCCCTGTATTGATACCGCACACGGCCCTTGTGTGCTTTCAACAGGCCCCGTGGGTAGCCCGTGCCCTGGCTCTCGGGGACTGCTCAGTGTGTGCCAAGCAGGAGAAATTTCACAAGTCTTGGCCTTGCACAACAAGCCAGTGCACACCTTGTAGTTCAGCTGCTTTGTCAGCACAGCAGTGTAAGGGGGAGTTTGGTGCATCTTGTCAGTTAAAAATGTCATTGACATACAGGAGCCAAAGCTACATACAGATTAAAGAAAAGAAAGCACATAATCTGTGTTCAGCTACCCCTAGTTTTAAAAAGTTTTTCAGGATTTTCTTCCAAAGTACCACAAGCTAGAAGGTAACTTGCAGTTGAGGGCAGATTCTAGTAACCATTTCCAAAAGGGAAAGTGGTGCTGAGGACCCTGCCCTCTGCTGTGACATCAATCCATGTTTGCAGCCCATGTTCATTGGAGAAGGTACCTGATTTTCCTCCCCAGGGTCTTTTCTCTGAGATATGAGTAAATGTACAAATATTACTTTGACATTGTAAGCAGACCTGCCTTCTTCAAGTCTTACCTTAAGGCACTCCTTGCATTCCTCACTTAACACATTTCTACTTCTTATTGTTTCAGGGCTGCCATGATACTTTATAAATCATGTACCATGAGAAACAGCAGTTGTGGTTATACCTTTATAGAGATGTGGCTTCCAGCTCATTCTGAACTTGGCAGTGAGTCTCTGCTGGTGATTTCGCTGCCTGTATTAGGTAGGTGCTTTTTCTCAGTTAATGTTCCCCTCTCCACCACATTTACTGTGTCATGTAGTCCTGCTGCTGCAGCCATTCAAGGTGCAAAATGCCAGAGCCGCTTTGAGAGTTCCTTGTTGTCAGTAAGAAAATGTACCATTTTTTCATGTAGCTGTTGCAGCCAGTGTTGCAGTTCACTTCTTTTAGTGGATTTTGCCATAGAAAAAGGGTCTATAATGAGCAGCAGTTTGGGAGAGACTGAAACCATGCAAATCTGCACTCACTGGCCTCCTAGAGACAGGGTAGCATGTGTCATCTGTGGACTCCTGTGATGTCTGCTGCCTTCTAGATGGAGTTCTTGCTCACATCAGTTTAACAACTTACATTTTTTGGTGCCAGAATGAAAACAGAGAAATTACATTCAGTGATGTCCCAGTAAGTTTTCATTTCAGTAAAATAAACCACAAGCAATCATAAGACAAAGAGGATATTAATGACTCACACTGTTTCCTTTGACATTTTCTTTTTTTAATGGGGACACCTGCACAATGCACTCCACTTAAAATTGTTCATTTGATCTTAACTGGCCCCGTTCAATCTCCGGCCAAGCAGAGGAACCACAAACTCCATCATTGTAATTTTATTTTATTTTGTTAAGCAAGTAAATACAAGCATGTACTGTTTCAGTATGGTCAGATTGGATCTCATTGCATCTTCTAGGCACTCAGGACCATTCACGGGCAAAAATCTCTCTCTTCCTTGCATCTCTTACAAGTACTTTTGGAGAAGGTGCCTCCCCAACAGGGTCAGGTAATTGGCTGTGGGTTTCCAGGGTCAGTAAGGGTAGATGGATGGGGCTGATCTCTTGTATGAGCCCATCAGATTTTGAGAGAGGCCTAAAGCAGAAACTAAAACCTGTGAAAAGCCATGGGATCCTAGCAAGTACAAAGAACATAGTTGCTGCTCCCTCTAATATATACAGATGTATTGATTTCTCTTTTGAGTCAATAATAAAATGTGTTTCTGCAGTTTCTCTTCTTGTTAGGCTGAGTTTGTTACTTGTGTCATTAAATCACAACGTTGAGCTAAATGGAAAGTATGGTCTGTAACCCCTGGTGCTCCAGCTGGGGCGATCGGTCTGTTACATCCAAGGGGAGCAGCCTGCAGTCAGAGAAGCTCCCTAGGAGCACTGCTGTACCTGGGAGGCCCAGAGCAAGGGGGTTAGAACTGCAGAGATTCTGGCAATCCTTCCTAGCGTTTGCTGGAGCTATCAAGCTAGCACTTGGGATTTTAAATTGTCAACTCTGAGGCATTAGGGGTGAAGTGAATATTAATTCAGTTATATATATGATGAAAGCCCTTCTGGGGAGGGTGATAAGGCAGCACTGACCTGACAAGGGCAGCTCAAAGTTTTAATGCAAAGAGGAAAGAGCAGGACGTGCAAATGGGATCTGGTGTTTTATCCATTGGAAATCTAAGAGAATTGCGTCAGTGAAAGGGATTCAAGACCTTCTGCTAAATGAGGTGCTTGAAAGGAAACAGGCTAAGTCATCAGGTTGCACCAAGATCCTTTTTACTGGGCAGGATGAGCGGGTTCTTTTCACGTGGTCCTCACAGGGCTTCCTCTGATTTCCCTTGTCTGAAATGGGAGGTTTTGTCTGGAAAAAAAAAAAAATTACGTTAAGCCATCTTTGCAAAGGATAATGTATTCTTCTCTATTCATCTCCTTCAGAGGCATGTTTACCAGAGTAGGGCTGTAAAACCATCTCAGGCTGCTTAGTCAGATCAACAGCTTTGGCCTCTCGGCTGTGCTTCCCAGGGAGGTGACAGAGCAGGGTTCTCTGTGCCAGTGAGGGACACTGCTACAGGCCCTCTTTTCTGGGGAATAGGACCACAGCCAGTGGAGAGCTTTCATTTTAAAATAAAAGTACTTTAAATAAAGTCAGGATGTAGGGCATTTTACAGCATCTTTCCTAGGATAGAAACTAGGAGTAGCAGGTTTCTGCTATTTGCCTTTCCTCTAATTCCAGATATTAGCCAGCTAGCTGGGATTTCTGATGCAATCTTTGTACTGGAGTGGAAATAGCAGCATATCACGTGGCAGGTAAATCTCTTTTTTTACCAGTAAATAAATAAACCAGTTATTTTTTAACATGTTGTTGCAATGACAGCGCTAACAATGAAAAATGAAGAGCAGTTACACTTTGGCACAGTTGAAAAGTAATGCTTGGCCAATCCTTATCACCAGTATAAGAGGCTACTCTCATGTATTGTGCCTCTCTTTCATTGCAATGAACTGCATTTTTACATTAACCTTTTGCTAGTTTTCTATTTTTTGTGATGCTGAGGAATCATCCTGTCTGCACTTTCCAGTATGCCAAAAGGACTGTTGTTCTTCACCTGGTTGTAGACAATGCCCTGCTGTAGTCAACTTGAACTAACTAGGGCTCAAACCAAGTAGTGCTTCCCTTAGGCTGCCAGGACTCCCTCATCTGTGCTGTTGGGTTGTCCTATTGCTACATTCATTGTAATCATGGTGGTTGAGGAAATCACAAACTTTCTGCTGGAAAGATCATTAGGTACAGGAAAAAATTGCCTGCGGCAATTGTGAAGCCTCCAGTAGAGGTTAGACAGGGCAGATAGCTGTCAGATATGATAAATACAGATAATTCTGGCTTGGGACAGAGAAATAGATTGCATAACCGCAAGGCTCCTTCTAGCTCAGTTATAGCACATACGTTACTAAGATGCATATTAGTGTCCCAGTGTGGTGAGTTTTATCATCGCTCATCCTGCAGTAAAATTTGATTTCCCCAGGAGAACATTTATACAAAATTACCTTGTGCCATCTGCAAGAATGAAGAGAGTATGACTTTTCTGTGTTAATAGAATGATGCTTTCGTGACAGAAAACTGGTGAGCAGTGTGGCTGGTGTGAGTGAGCATTGCCATGCCCTGAATGAGGCTGGGACAGCTTCAGGGTGGTGCTTCTTGAACAAACCTTGAAAAGCAGAGCCCCAAGGCATGGGGTGATCACAAAGGACGACTGGGAAATAGCTACGTTTACAAAACAGAGACAGAGAGGCTTTGTAGAGATAAAATATAGAGTTCAATCTGTTTACCAGGAAGGTATGAGCAGTCACAGTGTGGGCTGGCTGCCTTACTTGACAGACCTACTTACTGGACCCCCAGCACTTCCATGCTCTTGGATTCAGAGCACTTCTTTGGTTTTGGCTTCTGGATGCCAACGTGAGGTAGAGCTCTAACGCTTCTTGTGCAGCAAGACCATCCAGCTTAACCTATTTGGCCTCTGAAAAGAGGGGCTTCAGCCCTTACATCTTCCCAACAAGAAATGCAAAGCAGGTCACTGAGGCTCAGCCAACCAACCTGATAATCACCTTCCCTCTGTTCTTGAACTAAGCAGGAATGGTGCGAATTTCTGGAAAACAGCTAAACTCTGAATGCAGCTCCTGCACCAATGCCTCCCACATTCCTACTCCCCAATCTCCCTTGTCTATCCTCTGAGCTTTTCTGGCAGGTAAAACCAGTAGCCCTGCTTACAAAGGTGGGATCGATCAGCACGTGTGCCAGGCATGTCCCAGAATTACCAGATTTGCTTTTATTTTCATCGGGTATAGCCACAAGAGAAAACATGGGGGGGGAAATATATAAAGGCACTATAGCTTTTCACTATTCATGACTTTTCCTGTTTTTCTCCTAACACAGATTAGTGGTGTCAGTATTTGCTTTTACTGTGCCACGGGATTTGGTGATTACAAATCATCACAAGTCCTTACCAGGTTCCCTGCTGCCTAGTGTACAACTCTTTGTCCTCTCACCACATTTACTGCCTTGTTTTCTCAACCTTTGTCTGAGATCTGAGGGTTTCTTTTCAACAGATGGACCTGTGTTCTTGATTCCTCTTCTGCCCTGTCGTTAGACTGGTCTCCAGTTTCCATAGAGATTGCAAGCCTCATCTTGCCCTCTGAATCATGGTCCCTTCGTTGTGATTCTTGACTGCAGAAGGACATTAATTTTCTCCAGACACTTAAGTAGAAAAAGATGTATTTGACTCCCTCAGAATAACAGTCATTTAAATGAGAGTGGCCTCAGACTATGGAGGAACTACAGAGAGTGGGTTATTGTGCAAAGGTCAGTGTGTGGAGGTTTTAATGAAACGGAGTTTCATGGAGCACTTGATGGCAAATGGAGGCGAGACCTTGAGATCTCAAGAGGAGGCAAGACTATTCTCATTCCTCTAATGCTAAAGCAACAATGTCCTTAATACAGAAAGCTAGAAAGATTAAGAGTCACTGATTATAGCTCCTAGGCATTAGCTGTGTCTGCTGTGACCTGCCCCTCCTGTTAGCATGAGCTGGCTGTGCGTGTTATGTCTCATGATGTACTGATGATGTATGGGACTAAAAAAACCCACATCTGTCTGGAGCAGCTGAAGGTAGTGTGTGCTATTTCCTGTGCAGGAGGGCAGAGAAACAAGCCCCAAAGCTCACCTCTTGTTAGCACTTCTCTGACAAATGCTGTGGCCAGCAGAAATACAGAGATCTATGAGAGCAGCATCTGGAAGGGAAGGGTGCAGCAGGGCAAAATCCTGTAACTCAGTGCTGTCCTATCACCTGGAGCTATTGCCTACCAGAAACCTGGGCAGTTCTGTTCTCTCTACTCCTGAAGGAATGAAAGAAAAATGGAGCAATGTTTTTCATCCTGTTAGCTCCAAGTGCCCAAATGCCAACTATTAGAGGCTAGCACTGGTAGCCAAGGGAACAGTCCTCCCACTGGAAAATAAGAAAAACACAGCTGAACAGCATGTAGAGAGGACAGTACAAAAAAAGGCTCTTCAGATCATAAGAACATTTGGGTTTTGTTGTGGGGTTAGTTTGTTGGGGTTTTTTTTAAATATAGATGGCTAGCTCTAATCTTTTATCCATTCTGAGCGCTTAGACCGCCTGCAATCTAAAGTGCTTGGGCCACTCTTCAACCTTTAATGGGTTCTGGGAGTGCTTCAAACAGTTACTGCAATCCCATCAAATAAATGCACAGCTGGTCTGAACTGGAAAACTCTCGGTTTCCAGAAAAACAGACCTCATGTGTGTGTGCACCCACCCACTGGTTCAGTCTTAGATACAGGCCACAGATAGAAAGTGAAGAAAAAAGTGAAGTGGTTAAAGACTATGTTTCTGTCCCAGCCCTCACCTCCTCTGCCCCACAGGGGTTTAAATTCTGTGCTGGCCCTTGTTTAATAAATGCAGATTAATGGCCGTGTGTTGGTGCCATAGGGACATATTTCTGCTGGGAGTTTCGCCCTGTATGGATTGTATAGGAATTACCAGAGATCTTGAACTTGTGGATGATTTCTGTCTCAAGTTGTCCAGACACTTTGCAGATACCTGAGAGCTAATTTGATCTGATTTGGGATTATATTCCAGGAAAGACCTGATCTGAATATGCGATGATCTGGATCTGGTTCCTTCATTAGATTAGCAAAATCGGCTTTGGGTTGTGCTGATTTCCTTAGGAACACATACGTACCTGGGACCAAGCCCTGGAAATTGTTACCTGTTTAACTCCAGAGCTAAACAAGATAGTCTAGCATCTATAAGGAGTCCAAGCAGGCTTTCTGTTGCACACAGTGTTACTGTAGTTCTTGCTGCACTCTGGAGACATCAGGGAAGAAAGCAGTTTGATATAATGCTTTTCTGGGATGGGGATGTGCTTCAGAGGCCAAACTGAATTACTTGTCCCTTACTTTTACAGATTGAGCAATGAGAAAAAAATAGAATTCACTTTGAATTAATCAGTTGATCTCATTTTATGTAAAGACCGGTAAGTTCTAGCTGGAAATGATTACTCTGCTATGCAATTTATTCTGGCTCTTTTTTTGTGGGGGACCCACCCTTGTTTTCAGACACTAGTATTTTTTGATCCTGTTTTACTTCAACAGCTCTGCTATGAACTATCTTCTTGTAGTGTTCGGACCAAGCTAAGTTACACTCCAGCAAGTCCCTTAAAACAATCACATAGCTCCCAGCTGAGGGAAGCTGATGCTTGATGTGGTGCAGAAAGTGCAGAGTCCCTTTGGTTTTAACTATATTCATAGGCTGAGCGGTATTGCACACAGCAATTTCTAACAAGAAACAGCATTTATGTTTGTCACTTATTAATTCAAGCCTCCAAGCACAGAGAGTACTCAATCAATTTCTCTTCACACATTCATCTGATCAATTTGCGGTGTCACGACAAAAGCAGAGAAATCGCCCATATCCCAGGATGCACAAGGACCTTTCTGAAAGAAAATTTTTCAGGATTAAGGTTCAATGCATTTTGTTTCTGAGGTTATATGTTTCCCAGTCTCACTATATCTCTGATTCAGCCTAGTGAACAGGAACTGAATCAAAAAGCTTTGTTCTTTCATACTTAAACATCAAAAGATGTTACTAACTTTGTCACCTTATGTATGTCCCCAGGCAACATTAATGCCTTTCAAGAGCACTAAGCAAAGCATGAGCAGCCTGAAGCTCTTCAGCTCCTCTTCAGCAGCATTAGCAGTAGGTTCTGGAGCACCAGGTATCTTTGCTTGCCTCTATATGCTGTGTTCCCAAGTTGTGTGTGCAATGCTGGCATTGCACTCCAGCAAAGGACCTCACCTTTGGCTCTCCAGCGAGCCATGTTTTGAGTGGTGCTTCTAAGACATAAAATTTTTCCATGGTTTGGCTGGAAGTTCTCATCCCGCTGCTTCTGGGATGACAGCGAATACTCTGGCCCCGTACTGCAAAATGCTCATTAATTGAAATCAAGTGGAGGTTATTTATTTATTCAAATCGCAGGCCAAAATCCCTTCTTGAATTTGTTCCTCCAAGATTATAATGGGGAATATAGTACATATAAAATGTTTCCAGTGCTCTATTATGGTAAAAATACAGCTTTAGATTGCAACTTGTAACTGCACGATGTCTGAGGCAAAATCATCCCGCATTTGAAAGGGCTGAATGCTTTACATTCTTACCTAAAGATTACTAGGGATACATAGAGGTAATGCATAAGAAAATATATTCTGACCATAGGCTTTAGTTTAACACACCTATTAGGAAAGTTCATAGAACAGATCACTAGGGATAACCTAACACCTATCATTTATAGAACTGTATTAACTAGCTTTTAATTTGTGTTGCAGTTTAAACCATCAATGGAACAGCATTGTCACTGTGGTGTGATAGCACGATCTGGAAATGTCCACAGTCTGTTGTGGGAGCAATGAACAGAACAGTCAGCAAACATCACGCTTAGGCATTTCATGCTGTAATACACAGAAAACCAAAATGACAAAGCCAAGTACACTGCCGAGACATTTTGGTTTACTGTTAAACGGTGTGGCACGTTTCTGCTGTTTGCTGTAACAAAACTTTTGTGCTGCTCCTACAGAAAACATCACTTGTATTGAATTTGTTCACACATTCTGTGGGTTTTGTAACTATGTCAGTCCCTGGCATCCTCTGTGGGGTTCTGAGGAATGTGTAAAACAAAACCAAACAGAAAAGAACTTAGACTAAGCTCAGAGTTTCAAAAGGATCTAAAGCTTTTTACCTCAAATTATATATAATCTCTTTGAGGCCCAGTGTCTGTTGATCAGAATACTGTGGTGTGTGAGCTGCCAGTCTGGGGCAGGTTTGGGTCCCTGTGACAGCTAATGTCACTCTATCTCGGCCTACCCCACAAGTAAAGATACTACATATTTCCTTTGTACCAACTGCAGAACAAATAAGCAAAACAATGCTGTATGTAAGGAAAACATTCCACTTAAGAAGGCGCAGAAAATAACTTTCCTGAGGGTAACACAGCAAGACTGCTTGCAGTGTTGACAGTGTCACAGCTTCTTATTTTCTCTTCAGCAGTTATTAATAACACTTGTGCTGAGGTGATTATTGAATCTTCCCGGAATAACACACCACAACTATTGTCAGAATAACATTCAAAGGCCAGTTTCCCGTCTTAGTGTTTCTTGGCTTGTAAGGACTTGTGAGTCCTTGCCATGCTAAATATTGTTTGGAGAATAATCAGTTTGGGCCACTACGGACATTGTGTTACCTGAAATAAGGCAATAGCCATTCAGTGTCTTGTCTTCCTTTCCTGTACTATAGAGATAATACATGTTTCCTTCTCAGGAGTCTACAGAAAAGGTTGCTGCAAAGCAATGAGAGTTTTCTGGGCAGGAAGCTCTGAAGGAACATTGTGTGTTTCCAGTCATGGGAGAGCTGGAAGGAAAGCAGCTCACTTCTTCTCAGTGTTTTTTATGACACAATGAAATGCTCAGACTGGGCCATTCAGTATCAAACGAAAACTGTCAGGATAAGGAACTTCTAACATAAATCCAGGTTAGCCTCATCTTCAAGTTAGGAAATTACATCATGGTCAAATAGCTAACATTTTTCTTCGATGGCTTTCTTACTGTGAGGCCGTATGTAATGGCTCTGTCAGCTGAAAAGCAGCTCTGTGTTCCTTGCAATTCACTGGGTGAAATGCACTAGAATGCTGTGGGTGACAACTGCTGGATAAACATGTGGGGTTTTCATCTTCTTTCTTCTGTTTTACCAGAAGCCTCTTGCTAAGAAAACCTCTCTAGGGTATGTTTAAAGCACCGTATTTCAGTTTTGCGTAGACAGAATGAGATCTTATTGAGAACTCCCACCATACTCATGAATCGGAGCGTACGTGTGCATTATTATGATTATGCTGTTCACAAATCCCCATCTGAAGTCACCACTCCAAAGTGGCCTTAGTTTTTAATTTCATATCACAAAATCGTCTTACTAGTTGATCTAGGGGAAAAAAGGATTACAAAAAAACTCTTATTACAAAGCCATATTACAAACAAAACTGTAAAACAAAGTGTGTATGTAAGAAGTAGAAAACATATTTGGAATGAATATACCAATGATAATTGTAACTAGTGTTAGAGTAGAAGGCAATAACAACAAATCAAAGACGTGATATAGTCTGAAATTAGTGTAATTAGTAGTTATTGTATTTGCTTCAAGTGTGGATACTGAAAAATGAAAGCACTGGGAGGCTACAGATATGGCATATGAAATTAGGCGTTGAAAATCTGGCACAGGATTGATCATTAAAGTCTTAAGAGTGTTGGAGAAATCTCGTGTGTGTGGATGCTGGGCCATATTGTTGATACAGAGCAGAGTAGTAGTTAGTGTTTGACACTGAAATATGTACCAGGACCTTTGTGTAATCCTGAATCTTAGATTGTGAGTCTCTGATTCAAGGGTGACATTACAGGGGAATAAAATGGCCTAATATCAGGACCTGAATTGAACCCCTGGGTGTTACCCCAGCATAAACTATTGCAATAATAATACAGCTGGATATATTGTGTATTTCCTAATCTGTTTCTTGCTGTACCATGACTCCTTTTCCCCCCTCTGCCTTCTTGCTTGAAAAACCCAACCCTGAGCAGAGCTGTAGCATTCTGAAGACTAGTGGATGAGGCGCTAGGAAGCACAAGGGAGGGAGGAATTCTCCCTTCTCCAGCTCCCAAAGGAGGAGAAGAGCTACCTGGAAGAGTTCTTTCTCACATGATGAAGGGAATTGCTTTCCCCACTGAGCAAAACATTTGTACTGTAACAAAGAACACTATTGGTGATTACACCTACAAAGCCTCCCAGACCATCCATCTGGGTGGTGCCTGCAGCTACAAGAACTACCTTCACACATACACTGCAGAGAGTTCGTACTGGCAGCTGAAGAAAAGGTAAGCAAGCTGTGGAACTGCTTTTATTACACTTTAACACAAAAACAGAACCACCAGAACAAGTCTGGTTTTTGTTTCTACAATGTCATGAGGCTTCTTTACCTGACAGCATGGTCTGTCCAGAATTAATCCAAATGACACCACCACAACACAGTGTGGTGCTGGTGTTTTTTACATCTCCGTACAAAACCAGGACTCCAGCGTCAATTGTTTCATAGTTGCTGGAAGCAGCCTGCAGTGAATGCTTTCATCACTTAAAGTCATGTATTCTTGGGTCTATTTAATTAATTAGAGTTGGTCACCATTCTTTCTGAAGTCTGTTGCTGCTTTATCAAAGGAGGTTGGCTGTATGCTTAGATCAGTGCAAGCAAATGAAAGAGAAAGGAGATGGTGCTGGAGGAGCTGGGAAGCTGAGATAAACTCCTTTATTTGTTATGACAATCTACTGATCCTGAAGGGATCAACCGGTTTTCCATATTTCCAAGTACGCTGTTATGATCATGTACCTATCACTCTTTTTTTTCCTGACCTCAGTGGCTTTGGAGGAACATTTTTCTTCCCAAGAGGACATAAAATTTATCCTTTGTAGCATTTGGTAAAAAAGAAAGAGAAGGAAGATACTGGCCTTTTGGTAACACCTTCATAAAATCTGAGCAACATGTTTGTAAGCCAAGATGTGCAGTATAAATTTCACCTCTTAAGGGATTTTGATTACGTCTCCTGAACGTAACCCTTGGGTGGAGAATACACAGCTATTCGTAGAGTCTGTGGTCTCTGCTATAGCCTGCACTAACCACGTATAATTTATAATATGCTGAAATGAGACTGGCTGGTGGGGTTTTTTTGATACCTTGGAGGGAAAACAGTCAAATAGGAGCGGACCTTACCCATCTAATGCATCTGCTACAGCATCATTGATACTTATGTAAAAAAAGATAACGGTGTGTGCAGAACAGGCAGCAAACTCTTCAGAAACAGCCTGAAAACACTTTAAACTGGTTTTGATGGCATTCTAGGGTAATAAAAGAGCCTTCCTTAATTTGGGTTTGCCTTTTCACCCAGTGGTACAAAATTGGTTGAAACTTGATAAACTTCTCTGCATTAATACACTTGACAGCTTTTATGAAAATTGCTTATTTTATAATATTTAAACTCCACAAGTCTCCAAGTTCTGAAGTGCCATGAAAAAAACCTCCCTGCAACATGCACTTTTAATGTGGCTTTAATTGTGTTCAATGTGTGTCATTTTTCTCGAGGAGGTTCCCCAATGCCTCTTCGCTGTGTTGACTGGAAGCTCCCCAGGAGGGGATCTCTGACAACTGTTAGTCCTGGTGGAAGAAAGCCTGCACTAGTGCAGCAGGTTTGTTTGCACTGGGGATCTGAAGAAGCCACTGGGAGGCAGGGAACATGAGGGCTTAAAATGTCACCCAATTCTCCAACACTCTGAGCCACCTCTAATTGCTTACTTCTGAACACAGGGCTTCCAAACTGTTTAATTACTAGCCTGTTATGCTCAGCAGAGGTAGCATTTACTTACCTTTCCCAAGTGAAATGCCCAGAATAATACCTGGCAAAGAATCGGGCAAAGTGTCTTCCTCTGAATGAGCTTTACCTTCTTGAACTGCCATAAAATACTGACTGTGTTAACAGAAAAATTAATCTCACCTTTGTCACCACTGCTCTGGTTTTTTTCAGACTGCTGAAGAGCCACAGGCCTTACACCCACCGTACGCAAGAACGGTTTTCACACACTGCCACCTGTCGTTAGAGGGTACCCCTTTCATCTCTGCACTGGGGTTTTTATTCCAACAGTAAGCACATCTTCTCCAAGAAGTCTGTTAAAAGTGCAGTAAAGCTGGAAGAACTATTTTAATTCCTACATGCTCCACTTCAGGTAGCATTCTAACAATTCTGCTCTCAATTGTGGCAGTAGACAAAGCAGTGCTGCTTTTTCTCCCACCTGATTTACCTCAGAGTAAGTTTGTATCTTTATTCAGATCACAGCCACAGACATTCATGTTCTAACTCAGCAGTAAATGTACAGCAAAACATACACACATCTCACCAACTTTGCATATATTTCTAAACACCAAAATTATAGTTGTTTCAGAACGTGTATGTTTAGTTACAGTTTGCATATCTATAAGCTACGGATTTGAGTCCAAAATCTGATCGGTTAACAACTTCTTCCTTATTATAAATAGTAGAACGTAGTATTTCAGCAGCAGGTAGGAAAGTAAAACAATTTGTGTGTAATTGAATAAGGGGTGACCACCATGTGTTGGAGAGCGATCCTAAAGCAGCCAGGCACACGTGGCACTCAGATACACAGTGACATATCAGTTGGCAAGATGCTAAAAACAACATTTAGGCTAAAGGTGTTTAAAACCTGTGCCCATGCCTTGCCTGAAATGGCCTCTCTGGCCTTGGATACTCATCTGTAATTCAGCAGATCTAGGCCGATTCCTAGCTTTCTTATTTCCTCCCAACTCTCTTTAAGCTCTGCTGCTGTAGCTCATCTGCCCAGCAGAGCTAATTCAGTTCCTTTCTCTCCTGCCTGTTTCATTTGCAAGATCTCTAGGCAGAGATGTTCCTGTGTATGTACTGCCATAGAAGCTCATTACTGTTTTGGGCTTGGCGACATCTGAACGTGACTTAAATGTTCCTAGATCTAAGCTGAACAGGGAAAAGCTTCACGTTTTCAGGGACTAAGGGAGGATGTTCTCCTGGACCTAGAAAGGACACAGACAGCAAGAGGCTCTGCCCAGGATCAATGCACAGCCTGGGCAAACTTCCCACAGTTAACAAAGTCGACAATACAAGCAATGGACATTATTTCTGTGGTCAAAGAGAGCAAAATATATGTGTTTTTCACGTGGAAGTGGTGAGACTTAAACATCATGTGAAAGCAGAGCAAAATCTGTGCTTGTTCCAGTAGATTAGCTCAGAAAATATGTGGGTTTCATGACAGGCTCTGAAGAGCAGAAACCTCTACATGACAGCAAGCTGTTCAGCCTGAGCCCAGGGCAGAACTACAGTTCCTGGTTATAAACATTTGCAGGGGAGAGAAAAAAACAAAAGGGTGTTTTGGACCCATTTCATACCTGAAACCACGAGGACAAACTTCCAGAAGGCCAGATGTTTTTGTCTTCTTTAAAGAAGATGAGTGATCTAAGCAATACACCTAAGAATTTGTGTGTTTAAAAACGCAGGAAGGCACAGCAGATTTAGTCATGTTTGTTGCTGCCACAAAAATATGTTTATTTGCATATACAAATACTTGCAGGATATTTATTATAACTGAAAACCATATGCTCCCGATTTAAATGACAAGTTCACTTGCCATGTAAAACTGCAATCTTAATAACTGCAACTGACAGTTTTACTCCCCAAATGTTAGAGAACTTGGGGCTTCTTTCTGTTCTTTATGCAACTGTTTTGCCCTGTTTTTCAAATCCTCTGCCTTAGCATCATTCTTCTCGATGCCATCTCCCAGTTTGTACATTCGACTGGCATTGGCGCAAGCCCATATGTGACCCAGCTCACACCCTTTGAGCGAGTACTTCAGAGCATGGCTCATGTCCTTAGGGACCCCAGGGGCTCCTTGGAGGTATATTACACTGAGGTTGAAGCAGCTAGGAGCAAAGTTGCCATCGCAGGCTTTTGTGTAATAGTCTCTAGCGACAACAGGGTCAGGTTTATCATCATTTACTCTCCCGTCGTGAGCCAAAAGCCCAACACTATGACATGCATTTACTGACTTCTTCCCACCTTTCTCGCATGACTTCATAAAAGAGTTATAGGCAGCTTTCAAATCTGGAGCGAGTCCACCTGTTGGCCAAGAAATCAAAAGATTACTGCAAGTACATGCAAAAACATATGGGAACTCTCTGCTTTACAGGATGCTTCCCAGTGCTCCTTGGGAAATACGCATCCCTCACTTTGGATGCTACAGTCCCAGTTTAGGACTTGGAGAGACACAGTCTGAAACATTTCACTGCTGTCTTAGTTATAAATCCCTCCTCCATGCCCCCAGTGATCACAGCAGCTTATGTAGACAGAAAAAAACCCAACAAACTAAAAGACACAAAACGCTCTTTCCACTTCTATATCTGTAGATTTCTTAATAGCTTGCACTAGGCAAAGTATCCTTTTGCCAGTGTATCTACACGTACCCTGAGACTGTTACTAGTTCTGAAGTGCAGTAAAAAGATCACAACAGTACTCTCACTCGGAAGAAGCCTCACTAGTTTAACTGCTTCCCATTACTGTACCCTTGGATACATTTTGGGCAGACTTGGGGCCTACTTACGTAAGCAGTGTTACCAGTCTATAAGTTTATTTCTTCCTTATTTTCTCTCAAAAGGATGAGATGAGAAGGAATCCAAATTTAAAGAACAGAATAGAGAGCAACATTCAGTAGTGGATATACTTACTGCTTATACAGACTCAATTATAATAAAAATCATCCATGTGGTTAACCTAAAGTTGATTGTTCAGAAGGAAGCAATTTAAGGTTTTCCTCCCTTCCCAGCTTTTATTACGTATAAAAGGGACAGGACCAGTAGTTCCTCCTTCAAGGTCAGAAGGAAACACAGGTGCTCAGCACCTTGAAAACGGTGCCCGTACAGGGAGGAGTCCGCTCTGCTGGCAGGGCCACCAGAGAAGGACCCGCGACGCCTCCACCACCGCGCCGAGTCACGGGGGCCCAGGCAGGACGGGTTTAGGGGCGCCACGGCAGGGAGCCCCCGTCGGGGCAGCGGGAGGGCGGGGAAGCGGAGGCCGCGACACGAGCGCCAGGTCTGCCCACCCCGGCCCACCTTTGCCGATGGCCTGGTAGGCGCCCAGCTTGTAGCAGCTCTCGCTGTGCCCGTGCGCCTCGCAGTTCTCGCGCAGCACTCGCGCCGCCGCCGCGAAGTCCTTCCTCACGGCGTCCAGGTAGTCGGCCAGGCGCTGGCAGCCTGCAGGGCACCGGTGAGAGGGCTGAGGCCGCCGCCGGGGAGGCGGAGAAGGGGTGGGGGCGGAGCCGCTTACCGTCCGGGTCCTTCTCCTTGAAGCACTGGTAGCTGTACTCGACGTGCAGGTTCTCCAGGTAGCCCCTCACCTCCTCCTCGTCCTCGAAGTTGATGAGCCCGGCCATGGCGGAGCCAGCCGCCTGCTGCGAGCGCCGAGCGATGGATGCGCCGCTTGCCGCGAGCGCCGAGCGATCGATCAGGTGCCGGTGCCTCTTCCCGTCCCCGCTGCAGCGGCACCGCCAGGTCCCCGGCCGCTCTTCCTTCCCCGCCGACACCGCGACCGGCGAGGTACCGACCGGCGCCGGCCCGGCTCTGGCACCGCTCGGCGGTGACGTCTCCGCGTTCGCCTGCACGGCCTCACCGCCCTCCCCCTCTCGCCAGCAGCAGGGACTGACAACGCTGCAGTCTTAAGCAGTAATGTTTTTAGTATTTTACTTTCAGAGGTTTGCACCACTGGATACGTAATTCTGAGGTCTTTTTCAGGACGATCAAACCCGTAAGTTGAGACACCCCCATATACATTAATACACTACACGTGGCCTAGAAGCCAGGGCTGCTTTACTATTTCCCCAACTGGGACCCTGTGTGCATTTGTCTGGGATGAACAGGTACAACAACGTTAACTCAGTTTTAGAACGGGGGGAGCTGCTGCTGCTGACTGTTAGCAGCAACCGCTTCTTTTTGTGGCACAACGAAACATCTCACGGATGCTTTCTGTCAGATGGAACCCTGTGTCCGAGCAGGCACTGACAGGTTGTTGAAACCCCCCAGAGACCAGTAAGCAGTTAACACCACAAAAAAACCCGAGTTTTCCAGCTATAGATGAATTTAAGACAGATATGATATCGGAATATTTGTACAAAATATGGCACGCTGTCCAGTTCCAGCAGTTTTGAGCACAAACTGAATTTTCTGAGAGTATAGCAGCACGTACTCTTTGAGACACCACCTGTAGTGCTGGGTTCAGTTCTGGAGTCCTCAGCACACAAAGGACATAAACCTGTTGGAACAGGTTCATAGGAGGCCACAAAAAATATTGGAGGGTTTAAACCCCTCTGCTGTGAGGCCAGGCTGAGAGAGTGGGGTTGTTCAGCCTGGAGAAGAGAAGGCTCCCAGGAGGCCTTGTTGTGGCCCTTCAGTACTTAAAGGGGCCTCTAAGAAAGATGGGGATAATCTTCTTAGCAGGGCCTGTTGCGACAAGACAAAGGGTAATGGGTGAAGGGGTAGATTTAGACAAGATGTAAGTGAGACATTTTTTACAGTGAGGGTGGCCCAGGCTGCCCAGAGAGGTGGTCATTGCCCCATCCCTGGAACCATTGCAGGTGAGGTTGGCCGGGGCTCTGAGCAACCTGCTCTAGTTGCAGATGTCCCTGCTCAGTGCAGGGGGGTTGCACTAGATCACCTTTAAGGGTTCCTTACAACCCAAACCAATCTGGGATTCTACATTATAAATTTACATGACAAAATGCTTAGAGTTATAATTAATTTCAAAGAATATTTGTGTTGAATTGCAAAGATTATTTGAGAATGCTTTCTCCCAAATTAGTTCAGTAACATAACACTGGCCTGTTGAACTTTTGGGATAAATAAAACCCAATTAAATCTTGAGCATACAGGGAGAAAACAGGTTGTTTAACAGACAGAGGTAATTGTAAGAACCATTGCCAGTCAGACTGGTGGCACCACCTGCCAGATCTGCTACTGGAATGTTCAAGTATTTCCTTAAAACTTTTCAGACTTTTCAGTATTTAGGTTGGAGTTAACACACATTGTCCACATGAAGCTAAAATCTTCTTTTCAAAACTATTGACTAAACCCACTGACATGTCCGTAAGAAGGAAGTAAGAAGATCTATGAAGTTACTTTGTATCTCAAAACAAAAAACCCTGTATTCTTCTCACCAGCAATATATTATAGTTTGGATTTGTTGGCAGACAGGTTTTCATCACTACTGCTGTATCTGAAACCTGAAACTATTTTGTATAAAAGCTTATGGCAAAGCTTCTCTGCAGCTTCAAAGCAGGTGGCAAAACCTATTGTACTGGAGCAAACTATTTATTATTCCTATTACCAGAAAAAACTAGTTTGGGCAGGAAACATTTAAATTACAGAGGCTGATCTGTGAGCAACATGCATAAAGCTGACGCTGAATTCCTGGTTGTGAGGGGTTACCCAAAGCCCAGGAACTGCCAGACAAGTGCTTCAGTCCCCGGCAGCCTCTGCTGGGACGGACTCAGCGGCTCTTCGCGGCTGCCTCAGCCTTGCCCCAGTCCGCCAGGCGACAGCGGGG
>JAAGNO010026193.1:22340-37180 GCA_033439905.1 Ceryle rudis
TTTCTTTTCTTTTCTTTTCTTTTCTTTTCTTTTCTTTTCTTTTCTTTTTCTTTTTCTTTTTCTTTTCTTTTTCATTTAACAACCTGACAATGAGTTAAGTAGCCAGCACTCACTTGATACCTAGCAAGCAGCAATACTACTAATGGACAATGATCTGAAAAGTTTGAAATAACATTATTGTTTATAGACTGGTTTCCTTTGTAATAGTGGTTGATCCTGATCTACTGGAAGGCCTTTGGTTGGTTGGTTTGTTGTTTTTTAACAACAAAATCAAGAGCACTCTGAGCAAGTAGTGTCTAACTTTCCTCATTTCTGATCAGAAGATGTCAAATTTCTCAAAGATTTCAGAATTTTTAGAAGTCAGAACTTTACATTATATTTTCCATGCTTAGCTTGGGGTCAGGAGAGACAGAGGAGTAATTGTTTATAACTTTGGATGAATTTAAATAAAATCCATTTTCTTTTCTCATTGGTTTGTAGGATTACAGTGATCAGTAACACTTGGATTTTGCTTGTAACTTTTACTAAAACCTCTGTCCGCAAGAGATCTTGTCTACTTTTTATTTCATGGAAGGTAGGAAAAAGTTTAATTTCCCCTTTAATCTCTCTTAAATGATTTATTACAGAGCCACTATAACTAGGAGAAAAAATATATTGCAGAGTATGAAATCCCAGTCTTAGTGTGTCAAATAACAAGACTCTTGTTTATTTTAATGGGTGTTTTTTAACAGGTGCCAAGCTTTTAATTATTAGTTTTTTAAAAAATTGAAAAGATCTTTAAATGACTTTTAATTCACTTTTCAAAATAAAAATGGTAATCCTTTGTCAGCAGGATAATGCATAGCTGAGGACGTCCTGTAATATGTTCTCTCCTACCAACAGTGAAAGAGGTGGCTATGTATCTTTATGCAAATCCATATACATATTACCTCTCAGAATATGGAAAAAATTAAGGACAAGAGCAGAAGAAAAATGCAAGAGCTTTTAAGATTGTTGCGACGATCTTTGTCTCTACCTCTCACCTTCTCTCCCCAGACAGAGCAGCAATGGCACACACTGCTGTTGTGAGTGATTTATAGACAGATGTTTCACCCTGTGTTATCTTGTTAGCCAGCCAAAAAGAAAGGTAATTTATGTCTCCAGGCAGTTGGTGTCAGAGCCCACAGTGCATCCTCCTCTAGGAGTATCACTGGCAGAGACAGGGAGTTGGACAGATTGAATGCAAGCTCAGGTTGTTACAGAAGTGAACCATTGTGGGGCAGGGTAGAAACAGTGTCATGACTCTCCTCTCCTTAGGGAGCTGCTTTTCAGTCAAGATGATGCTGCATGAGCAGGAACCACTTGTGCAGCAGCTGTGCCTGCACCTCACCTCCTGCCTCCTTGATTCTGACCCAGACCTGCTGGTTTGGCTCCCCGAGGCCTGCCTCAACACTGCTGGCTTGATGGGTCATCACCAGTCAGTGTCTAACCTCAATTACTATCCCTGGGCCTGATCTTGACCCAGAATATCTGGTTCCCATCCAGCTCATTGCCTGACTGCCAGCAAGTATATTTCAGCTGTGGTACATGGTTGCAGTCCCCCCAGAAAATCAGAAATTAAGAGTCATGGTCCTAAGAAAGAAAGTCACTGCAGCCTGTACAGGGAGGAACCCCATATAGGGCCAGTTCAAGAATGGGATATTGACACTGTTGAATGGATTATATTTGTTGTGTAGGCACTGTCACAGTGATAAGGAAAACAAAACCCAGTCCCTCCTGCCTCCCCTTTTCAGTGTCAGGGTCCAGACGAGTGGCACAGGGCACATTAAACAGCCAGGGATAACATACCTGCTTTTTTAAGGTCCAGGAGCTTTAGCTCATCTCCAGTGGCATATGAAAGGCTGATGTGCTGGAAGGAGGAGGAATGAAACGGCATAGTCCTTAGGAAAAAAGTTGGCAGGTATTATTGAGATGAAGCATCTCTCATGAGGCTGTTTTTCTTCTGTCTTCCTTCCTCCTACCCTTGCCCTCTCAGCATGTCTAACATTTCCAAATTTGAGTTGAGCTGCTGGCTAATGGCTTGCAGAGCCTCCCTCAGAGGAAGAATATCAGGAAGTAAAAAAGTGGAATTACAGAATTGTGTAAGTGGCTGTAGCAGGAGAATGCTACAGAGAGACATACCAGGGGCAGAAATACCTCTGGGATTCAGTAAGAAGAGTTTAACATTTACTTTGGTTCTTGATTAAAAAAAAAATATTTTTCTCTTAATTTTTTTCTCTTAATTCCAAACAACTGATGGTTCTTATTTATTTATTTCTATTGTAAGATAGGCCAGGATGTCATCACACAGGTTATAATTATTGCAGTAGGTGTTGCAATGATGTATTCTTACCAGTTGTATACAGACCTTAAAGAATCTGAGTCATTTATTTATTCTCTCAAATGGAGAGATCACATGAGCTGCTGCTTTTGTGTTCACAGGTGAAGATAACTAGTACAGCACTTTCTTCAACCATCTTACCACTTTTATAACAGGGTTGGATCAACCAGTTTTGAATCAAGAAATGACTTACCACAGTTTCCAACCTGATTTATTACAGTAAATGGTCACTGATTTTGGATTTCTTTGATAGTCATTCTGTAAACAAGCTGCTGAATTGTCATTGCTGATGGCTCAAGGTATAATCCATTACAGTTTCTTTAGGATAAACTATCCTTGTTCATGGCTCAGAGACAGGATCTGGGAATCACTCTTCAGAACTCCATATATGGCCTGAAAACCTCTCATGTCAGCGTTATTCCCGTTTGGGGGGAGGGCTGGAGTGAGGAGGAATTTTAATGATGTGCACTGTGGGAGCTGGATTTGTAATATTTTTCTGGTATAACTTTGCTGTTTACTTACTGTTAAAGTAGAATCTTGCCATTTGTCTTGTCTTTTAACAGTTGGCAGCTTAGGTCAAATATGCTAATGTGAGACAGTGATAGAGTTCAGTGTTGTTGGAACAATGGCTGGCTGTTGCCTCAGTCCGCATGATATACTCCTCTCCTGTGTTCTTTTAAAATTTCTGGTGTAACAAGGTCTACCCTGTTAATTCTCATTCTAGTAGCAAACACTCAGTTAAGGAAGATACCGTTTTGAAAGATTTCTGTCAGCTGTCCATCTTTCACAGGTAGCTGCCTCTCTGTGAGTGAATACTTTTTTTTTTTTCAATGTATCACGCTATATTTTCATTGCTCCTTCTTTCTGCTTTTAAAAAACTCCTTTTCATTCCTTCTTTGCAAACTCTTATATGCAATTTAAAAAACCCAACCTGACTATTTAGATGGTAAAGTTTTCAGAACCTATGTTCTAGCATCTTCTGTGGGAAACAATGACCAAAATAAATTATTCCGCTATCAGAAAAGTTGAGAGCTGTTTAACATTCAGACCAGTTGATGTCTTTTGAAATATTAATACATGAGTTTTCTTCTGACACTTGCTCAGAATGCAAATTGATCCACATAAACCTAGACATTCTGAAAAGCATTGATTATATTTTTGCCTTATCAAAATATCTTGACGGAGAGGTTCCTGAGAAATGAATAACGCTCAAAAAAAAGGGTCACAAGCACAATAGCATGGTTGATCTTATGGCAGTTAGGTACCCTAAGCTGTATAGGATCTGTGCATTAGTAACTCATTTTCACAGCACAATAATATTCAGGGTGTAACAACACTGTTAAAACTGACAGAGTCAAAGATAATTCCATTGTTGGAATGACACCTCAAAATAACAGTCATGTAAGACTCTAAATCTTGTAGACCTTTCAAAAGCAAGGTGTGAGACATAGGCATTATGATGGTCATACAGCTTGAATTTCTAACACCTTATTTTGCAGTTTATGGGAGACATATGTTACATGAAAATAGAGATATTTGAAGATCCTCAACCTCTGGCTTATCACTTGCCAGGAAGGTGGATGTGGCTTTCATGGAAGAGCTTCTCATTAAAACCTCCTTGTGCCATCATTTGTCTGTCTTCCTGCTCAGGAAAGGAAGAACAGAGATTGCAATCCATATCCTGTCCTATCTAATATAAATTCACTGTTCCACTGATATCCCCATGCCTCTGTGGTACATATAAATTGACAAGCACCATACTTGGTCCTATATCTCTGTTCCTCTTCCTGCTCTATGCTAACTCCTTTCCTTAACAGCATTTTTGCTGGTATCTCTTGTTTTAGTGCCTATGCTATGAAGTCAGTCACAATAACCTAACAACATTGCAATTCTGACCTGCAAGACTCCCTCATCTCTTTCACACATTCTTCCTTTAAACTAATTTCTTCTCAGCATTAGCCTCACCAATAACTTTTGCACAGTGTATCCTAACTGGGTGTGCTAGGTTATAAGCTCTCTGCATCTGTGTTAGGTCATAGTATTTCAGAGAGCACTGTGTGCTTTTATAATGCTGCATGAATGTTAGTGCTGACATGAAATCCCATATTGTTCTTTAAGAAGTAATTGACTTATTTGTTTTCTCTTGCTTGCACAGGCTGCGTACAGCCTCACTGCCACCAAAGTAATCCTAGTTCTTCCAGTACCACATCCAGAAACAACAGGACAAAGGAAGACCCCTAGCAGTGGACTCCCATATAGCCTTGTTGCTTTATCTTGTGCATACCTTAATTCTCTTTGTTCCATCTCTATTGCTACTACATAAAGCACATCCATGCTTATCTTTGACCTTATGCCCTCATTAACTCATGCAGTGTAATCAACTTCAATCACTGGCCCTAGTTTGTGTCTGCTTCTTTGTGACAGAACTCTACTGATATTCAGCTAAATAGTAGTTATTGTCCATCTTCTGTGCACACCTCCAACACATCACATCCTGGGGTGCATAAAGAAGAGTGTGTCCAGCAGGTCAAGGGAGGTTCTTCTCCCCCTCTATTCTGCCCTAGTGAGACCACATCTGGAGTCTTGTGTCCAGTTCAGGGCTCCCCAGTTCAAAAGGAACAGGTAAATACTAGAGAGAGTCCAACAGAGAGCTACAAGCATGATGAAGGGACTGGAACATCTCTTTTCTAAGGAAAGGTTGATAGACCTGGGGTTGTTTAGTCTGGAGAAGCCTGAGAGAGGATCTTATTAATGTTTACAAATATCTGAAGGGTCGGTGTCAAGTAGAAAGGGCCAGTCTCTTTTCAGATGTTCCCTGTGATAGGACGAGGGGCAAGGTCACAAGTTGGAACACAGGAAGTTCCACCTCAACATGAGGAAAAGCTTCTTTATAGTGAGGGTGACAGAGCCTGGAACAGGCTGCCCAGAGAGATTGTGGAGTCTCCTTCTCTAGACACTTTCAAAACCCACCTGGATCTGTTCCTGTGTTGCCTGCCCTAGGTGGTCCTTCTCTGTCAGGTGGGTTGGACTTGATCTCCAGAGATCCCTTCCAACCCCTACCATTCTGTGATTCTATGATTCTATGATTTCATATTTCCTCAGAGATTTTTGGGAGGCACTGATGTTGATAACCATAGTTTGGCTGTTCTTTCACTGTCACTCTTATTCTACCAAGCATCTGGATCTTCTCTTGCAATGCTCTACCCACAAATGCAATAAAATTTTTATCAGATGCTTCTCACTTCTGTCACTACATTGAGCACATCTTTTGACTTGATTTGAAGGGGATAATTCAGACACCTATGTGAAAGTGTCTATAGTGGGATGACCACATGTGATATTAGTGCCTCTGCTCAGATGGTGGACTTTTGGTAACAAGTTCAGTGAGTTGAGAAAACTTTTCATCTGGACTAGGCATCAACACTGGCTCACCTGTAAAATTTCCCAGGCTCTGTTGACTTCATTGATGGAGCATAAGAAGGAATGAATAGTCTTGCAGTCTGAATAGGTAGCTGAATGGGTTTCAATGGGAGTGAAGAAATCACAAATAGATTATTGTAGGCATATTTGAGAAGTCTAGAGACAAGCTGGATACTTTTTTATTTCACCTACTGATCTTCTAGGTTGTGGATTAGCACACAGCATATGGAACCACTGATGTGATACACTGGACTAGACGACTTCAGAGCTCCAACATTGTATGTACTAACACCAGTTTGACTGGTAGGGTCTGAAGTTCTTGCACATGCACTAAAGAAGAACGTGATTTGACCAGAACTGCAGTTTGAATTGTGTATAGCTTTCTGAGAGCTCAGGGGCCTCTGTTGATTTTCACCAGCTGGGAAACTTGGATTGCCCTTCTCATAAAGACTGTCTTTCCAAACAGACAGCCCTGACAGACATTGCTGATGTAGGGCTACAATAGTCTGTCTGACTCACAGTTAACAGATCTGCCAAACAGCATATTTTTGGTGCAAAATGCTTAAATCCTCTAATATGGAAATAGATTGTATTGTCATTCAAGTTATTTATATCCCAAAGGAAGCCTAAACACTGGAAGAAATTGACCTCTCTATACTACTTGGTTCAGTTTGGCTGAAAACTACCTCCTTTAGATTGCTACAGAACTGAAGATGTTGTACTTGCTTCTGTATAGAAAAGAATATAATCTATTTAGGTGTTGCCTAGATTAAGAAAATAGATACTTCAAAACTATTAGCTAATGTTTGTTACTCATCTTGTTTGTATAAATACTGCTAATGCCAGTGATAGCCAAGGACTGTATTAATGATAAAAAGGTAGCATTTAATTTCCTTAGTTAAGACAGGGCTTTAGAAAAAAAAAAGAAGATTAACAAGCCTTTACATGAGTGGTAGAATTATTGAAGCTTTGCTTGTTACATAATTATGTGCAGTAGTTGGTTTTGTGGTTGTCTAATACTATCATCACTCAGAATTAACCTGGTCACAGGGCTTGGGATCCCTGTGATCTGTGTAGGACAAGGCAAGACTTTCAGCTGCACCATTCTCTCTGACAAGGTATACATAGTGCTTTGCTAACGCAGCTGTCTGTGCTCATGAAACTTGCAGGAACTGTTGAGACCTTTCCCACAGAAAGGTCAGATTTGGCTGAAGGTGGACACAAGTGCAGACATGCAGGCATGCATACATAATAAAATAGGATGATTGCCTAAACCTTATATCATCTGTAAAACAGCCTAAGTAGTTAAAATACTACCTGAAAACAACCCCTCCCATAAGCAGGTATCCCAAATACTGCTTTTGTAAAGAAAGATACAACACACACACAAGACCTACAGCTTGGGTAAGAAATGACTGATAGGAACAGCTTCTAATGACTCAGTGTTTTATCTTCTTCAGTTATGTATTGCTATGAGCAATAGTGAGAAACAGAAAAGGGATGTAATACACAAAACCAACTCCTGATGACGGTCAATCATATTTCAGCCCACGAAGTAGGGGAACATAAATAAGGAAAAAAAACTCTCTCACATTTCAAGAAGGATGGGTGAGTAAGCAGGCATCAGCAAATAGAGCAGCTAAATTAGATGGTCTAAACATTTGCTGTATTTGTTGCAGGTACGTTTTTCTGATTAGATATTTCAGATACTGTTCACATTTCAATCTGCTTTGCCCGCAAGGGACAAAAGAGTTCTCAAAGTAACAAATGGTCAGCATAGCTGCTCTTTTCCAAAATGAGCACAAATGTCTCAAAAAAATCACTGTCTGCTCTGTGCTTCTATAAAGCATGAGTGAAATTGCAGGATATGAAATGCTTTGAATCTCATGAGGACAAATAGTGTATATCTTACAATTCCATGCAAGCAGTAGTCCTGCTTGAGGCTAGAGAAAAATCTACAAATCTTATCCTGGTTTTGATTAATATGAAATGTACAAAAATGGTCTGTTTAACAGGGGCTAGAACTCATGTTTCCCCTCTCTGATTCAGTAGCATCCTACACACCTTCCTACAAGATGAAGGTCCCACTCACTCCTTATGTCTGGGGCAACATATCTTTTCTTCTGCTACTCACATTCAGTAGAAGAATGAAAGAAGCCTCCACATAAGAACTGAGTCATCTTTCTGGTACTCCCAATTTCTAGGAGGTAGGAAAGAAGAGCAGTGAAGTCCAGAGAAGAGCAATGGTGCTGGGGAAGGGTCCAGAGACCAAGTCTTATGAGGAGCAGCTGAGAGAACTGGGGTTGTTTACCATGGAGAAAAGGAGGCTGAGGGGAGACCTCATCACTCCCTACAATTACCTGAAAAGAGGTTGTAGTGAGGTGGGTTTCAGTCTCTTCTCACAGGTAACAAGTGATAGGACAAGAGGAGATGGCCTCAAGTTGTGTCAGCAGAGGTTTATATTGGATTTTAGGAAAAATTTCTTTTCTGAAAGGGTTGCAAAACACTGGAACAGGCTGCCCAGGGAAGTGGTGGAGTCACCATCCCTGGAGGTATTTAAAAGGATACGTAGTGAGCCCTTGAGCATGATGCAGTTTCTGAACTGCCTGGGAGAGTTTTCAGGGAAGAAATTTAGGGAATTTTACTGCATGATAAAGAGTATCTTTTGTGGAGAACCTAATGCTTGGTTTAACACTTAAAAATTCTAATTCAGCCACAGTTTAGGCAGGATTGTGGGATCAAATCTCCTATTTTTTTAATCCAAAATTGTCCTATATGCAGCTACCTTATAAATGCCTACTTAGGAAATCCAACCATGTTGCTGAACAATAAAAAACGTTATTTCTAATAACTTATATAACCTATGAGCACCACAGTGACATTCTAAAGATGTAACAGAAGTCAGTTATTTTATGAACACTGTGCTTTTTAGAACCCTCATCTTCTTGTACCCAATTAAAGTCTCTCAAAATTAGTAAAATAATAAATGTTGCACCTTCCCTTCAGTTCTGGGTGAATGCTTTAGGCTGGACTTCAAAGCAGCCACTGTGAAGCTTGTGCAAAAACTGTTTTATGGACTTACTGATTTTGAACTCAGTACCCTTAATTTTCTATGGTGAGCATATTTTTCTTATGAGATCAGAACCACAATTTCATATTAATATTTCAGGATTTTTTCTTCAGAGCTGAAGGAGTTTTCTTAAGTTTTATGAATTCCAGTAGGATCATAACTCAGACAGAGCTGGCTTTGGCAAAGCTTCCTCTGCTCTTTGTTCCTTATTTAGTAAATAGAACCTGCAGAGTGTGGGGAAATTGTTATCTCCTCTGAAATCTCTGGGTTTGGTGTACTGAACTGGAAACAAGATATATAGATCAAAAGAACTCTAGCAAAACAAGAGAGAGTGCTTTTAGAAAGCAGCAAATATTTTTTTTCAAACCAAGACAGTCTGCTTATTAATAGCTGCATTAAAGACCTGCTTAAACATTGGGGAAAGCTAAAACTTTCTAAGCTTAGCTTATTTGTCTTCCTAGGATAGATAAGACTGAGCAAAGAAAAAGATAGAGCTGTATTCATGCAGGAAATCTTGCTGCTAATTGAGGTGCCTTTTACATCAGACAGGTGGTATGCAGGCTTAAGTCATGTCTCTAGTAACAGTGCAGCACAGTTCACGAAGAACTCCAGCAACTGTAGCCATTAGTTCTGCATGGGGTAATTTGCCCTACCAGATGAACTATTTCTACCTGCATTGAGGTACATGACTCAGATACACAGTCCTTCCATCTGTCTTTTCATGGATCTATTGATTGGACCTTGGTGGTCTGAACATTTTCTTCTACCAGTCTCCATTCTGACAGTTGTCTCTGGGATTTCTTCTCCCCATCATCCATTTAAATAACATTAAAACCAGTGATATGCAGCTCTGTGTATATATTGGCAGCCTGTAGGCTTAGAACTTTGACTGGCTTTTAGCTGCATTAAATATATAGGCCCCTACACTTTCTTCCTTCTAAAGTAGATGTAAACATACTGACACTGAGCTTGCTTCTTAGTGACTTTTTATGAGTCTTTTAGAAACATTCTGCTAACATCCCCAAATACAGGTTTATGGTAGAAAGCATGGAAGAGTTAAGACCTGTTTCCATACTAATAACTCTGTGAATAAAATGCAGACCAACAACTTTAAATGTCCTGCTCTTTGATGGAATGTCAGCAAGACTTTTTCTAAATTCAACAGAACAAACCAGCAATGATAAGGGAAGCACTAAACATCAGGTGATCTTTCAAATCATACATCTGCATTTCCTATCCACAGAACCTCTGCAAGTGCCCAGTATAAAACTAGGAGGAACATTTCATTTAACTGAGTTCTATATAATGTTATTGTGCATAATTATAAAAATATATGCCTCTAGGCAATTCTATCCTGCATATGAAGTTTTTCCTGGAACTTGAGAAAAATGGGAATTTGAAAATATCATTTAACATTTCATGTACTCATACTGGGAGCAGGCACATGCTAAAGGAAATGCTTGATGTTACAGAATTCTGATGGGAAGAATATTGAGAAAAGTCTTGAAACATGAGACGCAGTATTAATTCCTTAGTAAAGTTCTATTTTGGGGAGAGGTTGGGTTTTTTGTTGTATTTTGTTGTTGTTGTTGTTTGTTTCTTTTTGTTTTGTTGTTGGTTTTCTTCCTTTTTTTTTTTTTTTTTTTTTTCGGTTATGTATGTCTATATTATCTATTCTTATAAAACTACTTTTAACATCATACAAAGCAGGACCAACCAGGTAATGATTCAAAGCTCTTTTCAGTAACCTTTAGATTAGATTGACCAGCAGTTATAGCTGTGAGGCAAAACTGTTTCTAATCATTTAGTAAGACACTTATGCACTGACTTATATCAACTTTTTTAAACTAAAGGCCTGGAAGACACATAGATCAACTTTAATAAACTGAAGTCCTGATTCCCTGCTTATGAATCAGCCTAGTACCAAGCAATAATATTTAGATGGGGAATGACTCATGAAAAATCCCTAAGCATTGTCTTCACTCACTTAGAAATATGCATGTAAGTGAGAGCCAGAAAGCCCACAGACTGTCTGCATGCTTTAAAAATTGTGTCAGCGATCTCTGATAAGATGACTGCAGTCATGAAATTTCAGGCTTTGATCTATAGACTTGCAAATGGATTTCCTTCTCCCCATGCCCTGAATATTAACTATAAGATGCAAACTGACTAACGTGTGCCAGTGGAAAGTTGGGTGAAGCATAGAAAGAAAGAATAAGGATTCAGATGTCTTAAGTTTTAGGATTTCTAATGCAGCTCTTGGTTTGCCTAACCTTACTGCAACTCATTCTTTTCAAGAAACGAGATTCCTAGAGGTACTGTCTTCCTTGTCTCCTGCTGAGATTTCTACCAGTGGTAGGAAAAAAAAAATTCTACCAACAGTAAAAACATTGGTAAAAAAAATAATCTTGCCTTTGAATTAAACTTACTCAAAATACTGTGAAATTCTGGCAACAGTATCTTGGGCTTAAGCACCATTTTTGTAGAGTAAATATTTTGCTTTTATAGAGCACCAGATTGCACCAATCTCAGATATATGAGGGCTTTCAGGAAGCTGACCCTTCCTGAAGTAGAATCAGTAGGATTTGCACTCTTGCTTCCCTTTCAAATTGAGTAGGTTAACCACTGTGATGCATGTATCTAAAGTCTTTTTTAAATTATGAGGACTTGAGGCCAGCAGAGTGTTTATAGTTCTAAATCCTTTGACATTTTCCATAAAGATGTATTTTAGGCATTGAAATTCATGGTAGCAATGCTAAAAGCAAAATGCTCTGTTGAATCTGTGACTAAATGTACTTTTTGTTGGTTAAAAATAATTTATGTGAAGAAATATGCTTAGGGATACTCAAGTCTTTCACTGAATCTCCAAAATTACAAGTACCCCTGCACAACGGATTGGCATAGGCTCAGGTTCAGGCTTTGTGACAAGTCAATTTTTCCAGGAAATACCTTTTAAAAAAACTGGTAGAATGTTGATTAGAGACATCTTTTGCTGCCCTGTGCTACTGTACCGATTTAAGCTCCTTTAAAAATGCCATCCTAGAGGATTTAGGTACCAAATTTAATTGTTGGTAACCTGAAAGGAAGTTATATTCAGGTGGGGGTTGGGGTCTTCTCTCAGGAAACTAGTGACAAGATGAGAGGGCATGGCCTGAAGCTGCACCAGAGCAGGTTTAGGTTGAATCTTAGGAAGCACTTCCTCGTGGGAAGGGGGATTGACACTGGAATGGACTTTCCAGGGAGGTGGTAGAGTTGCCATCCCTGGAGGTGTTTAAGGAAAGATTGGATGTGGTGCTTAGTGACATGGTCTAGCTGATGTCATGGTGTTGGGTCATAGGCTGGACTTGATGATCTTGGAGGTCTATTCCAGCCTCAGTAAATCCGTGTGATTCTGTGTGATAAGATTAGACATGCCTTCCTGTAACACTGTCATAAATCTACAAGGAGCCTTGAAGCTCCTTTGAAAATATCAGCCTCCATCATTTAAGTTACTAAATTTTTAATTGTGTTTTTCATAGAAAAATAAACATTATGGCTATACCTTCTGCCTTGAGTGTGTATCTGGTTTAGCTCTTATAACACTCATGCTTTTCTACTTTTAATAATTTAATTTATCTTTTGTATTCAATTTAATGTATCTATCTATGTTGGTTTAGGTAACATGTCAAACTTCATGTGATACTGTGGATGGGGTTCATTTTAATTTGACTGTACATGTGCACAGCTGCAAATCTAAATATCTACATCTGGCCATCTTGCCTAGACTGCCTTTATTGTCTGTAGGAAGTAGAAGTATATTACTCTAGCTACTTTCAGTGTCCATTTTAGGAAGAAATGATTCACTCCTTCTAAGGACATCTTTGTTATAGGTAACTACACTTACAGTACTTAATTTTAGCATCTATCCTATGTAATATACACATGGTTTTTCTTCCCCAACATGGGATACAGTGCCCTTTTCCTTTTAATGATAGATTTTTTTTTCCTCTTCTCCCTGGCAAGACCCTTTTTTACCTGTTTAAAAAGCTTGCCAAGCATATTTGGTGTAATAAATCTTGTAAAGTGGGGCCTTGTCAATGTGAAAGCATTTTGCCGGGGGCACACCATTGTAAAACAAACAATACTGAGAGATACTTTCCAGCTGCCAACAACTTGAAATTTCAGGTTCAAAAGCAACATAAATTATTCCAAGATGTCAGAGATCTCAAGTGCTCAAACAAGAGAAACCCTCATATCTTGGCAGCAGATTGTTGATAACTGCTATTCTATCCAATGGTTTATTTCTCATATTCAGAGATTATATTCAGAGATTGTATTAAAGATTTAATATACATTAAAAGTTAGTGACCTGACCCTAGATTCTAGGACTTGTTACAGATTTTTTCCACCTATTAAGGCTTTATTGAAAATAATCTCCAAGATAACATTCTTGAATCATTTCAGGATATCAGCTTGCACAGTTCTGTGCCTCTTGTAAGAAAACAAGCAGTTCTGCACCTTGACTTGTTAGAAGCCTGATGCCAAGAACAGTTCTTCATAGACAGTAGGAAGCTTGATTATCAGGCAACCAGTCAAGATTTAAAAGTACCTTATGCTCCCTGACCTTACTCTTGAACCAAATCATAGGCTAATAGGCTGTAAATCAAAGCAATATAGATAGGAATATAGAAGCCATATGTATACTAATTGCTATCCCTATATATAGTGGTATAGAAGCCCTATGTTTACTAATTACTCTATTGTGAAGGGTGGCTGGGTAGAACAAAGAGAAAAATGAAAGGAATACTGTGAATCACTCCTTTATGCTGCTTTAGACCTTTGCGATGTAAATTACATTTACATCTTCTTCCTAATTTCATTACATTTCATTACATTCCATTTCATTACATTTCTTTACATCATTTATATGATCGAATTTTCTATAGGAAGAGAACAATTAGCATTACTGACAGTACTTGAAAGCACAGTAAAGTGTGACAGCAGAAAAAGTATTGTGATCATGAGGGAACTATGCTTTTTCAGATACTGCTTGTTTCATTATGAACTGACTTGGCTAGTCATTTCAGCATCACTGCAGCTGTAATATTTCATTTATAGCCATGGGGAGGGGCATTTGTAGCTCAGACTGAATGGACCATAGAGCAGCTGACACATGTTCTCATGAAGCAGATGCTCAAGTAAATAGGTCAGAGGCTGTTACCCAGGATCTTTTCTGTTTTCTGAATCTATCAGCATATGTAAGAGTGCCAGCAAGACTATAAAGAGTTCCTACTAGCAGCATTATTTTCTAAGGTTCCAAAAAGCCTTTTGGTCTTTGCCTGTGACTGCTTCCATTTTGTGTGCATCCTTGATTCCTATCCTACTTCTAGATCTAGAAAATTATTTTCAGAAACTGGCCTTGTCATGCAGTGCCTTTTGAGAAGGACAGAATTGCTAATAGTAATATCATAAACATTATAGAAAATAATAATGAAAATCATACTGAGAGCTTAAACCACTACTTACTGAAGAATTTGCAATTTGTATTAATTTTTTAACTTGGATTCTTAAAACTAGTGACAGCAATGTGTTCTCTTTCACAGTGCATTTCAATGCACACACACACACAACATACATATATAATATCAGAATAGCAGCGTATAACCTTCCTAATCTTCTTAAACATGATACCTTTTCTATGTGAGGATAGATTTGATTTAATATTATCTTTAATTTAAATAATGATGTTCTTTAACGATTCTTTTCTATTGTTAATTGCCATGAATAAGTATTTTGGGTGGCCTAGTGTCATGGTTTAGGGTCAGCCAGCCCCTTAGTCCTATAAAAGACGCTCTCTGTTAACCTTCCTCCCTCCCCAAAGGGGAAGAGAACAGGAATAAGGGAGAGAGACTTGGTGATTAAAAAAGGAAACTAGAACAGCTTTAATGAGAATAATAATAATAAAATAGAATATATACAAATATATACAAAACCAGTATGGAACCCAACCCC
>JAAGNO010026193.1:37280-58730 GCA_033439905.1 Ceryle rudis
TTTTTGTTTTGGTTTGTTTGTTGGTTTTTGTTTGTTTGGTTGGTTTGTGGGATTTTTGTCATTATTATTTTTTATTGCTAAATTTATTGAAATAGTCAAAAAAACTTCTTTGCTGCCAGCTCTGGTTATCATATATAAGCAACAAGAATTTAACACACTATTAATAATCTGTATATACTAAAGATGGAAACACTACTGATTTATGAAGAAAATAGGTGACTTATCATTTTGGTTCTGACCATCAGAACACTTCTAAAGGGAATCTCCAAATTATCATAAAACTTGGTTTGATGCATGCAGTAGTTTTCAACATGAGTGTATTAAATGGATGATAAGCTCCAATAGTTCATCTGATGCTTCCACTTGTTGGTGAATATTCAGTCTAGGACCAAGATTTTCTTTTTTTTTTTCTTAACTAACACGTATAAAATGAATACGGTGTGGATATTGAGTCCTCAAAGTCCTGCTTGCCTATACAGTCACTTTTATTATGACACAATGTATGCTAATTCAGGTCTATCAACATTGCACAAGACATTATTGCAAAAATATGCCCACTAAACATGACTATGAGCAGAATCTTCTCCCAAGATTTTAAGGATCTATATACATTAAAACAAACAAACAAACAAATAAACAAACAAACTAATAAAAGCAATATACAACAACATAAACAACAGAACTCATTTGGTGTTTAGGTTTTGGGTGCAAAAATAATGACATAACATTGAACTTTTAGTCTTTCTCTGCATGACAATTTCCTACTTAAACATACTCCATACCTTTCATGTATTTAAATTTCACTGAAAGGTGAGAACACACTTATGCATTTCCTGAAAGGGTTTGTGTATTTTAGGAGAATTAGATGATTAACAGAAACACTGATGATGAGTGACAAAGTGCTAAAATTTACAATAATATTTTCTTTGTATTAAACCCCACTACAATAATTGTAAGGCAACAGCCTTGAATTGATATAGTGTATCATTTTTGGGGGGAATCATACCATTTGTCATAAGAAAAGTAAGTAAAATTATTTTATTGCTTTCAGGTTTATTTGAGGTCAAAAACCAATCTTTCGTTTCCCGTACATATTCCTATGAGTGTATTTTTATTTAGGATCTCAAACTATAGCATCCTGAGATATAAAACATAACAAATTTCACTGAATTCCCCATCCTTAGGTTCTAAAGAATGGGTTTCATGAGATAATTTAACTCAGGATTAAAATTTTTTAAATAGAATATTTAATTCGATTTAGTAGAATTACTACACTTTTTTTTTTTTTCTTACAGAAAACAAGATGGTAAAAAGATCATACTCATAAAATCAGTGAAAGACCTTGTAAATGTATCCTCTATGAATACACTTCAGCTTTAAGTCATGTATTTTCAGAGGTGTTAATGGAAACTATAACTACAGACAGCATGAAGGAAGTATAATATGAAAATCTAAAGTAAACTCCCATTAGCTGTCTAAAGCTACACCATCAAAGAAAAAAAAAAAGCAAACCAAAACGTGAGTGGAATAATTCTGATCTGTTGGCAGGTTTTTTGAGTAGACATGCATATACTGTAGAACTGCTTTTGATTTGTTTCTCAAACTGAGAGTGAATGTTTGCAAATATTATTTTAAAATATAGACAATTTATTTCTCTTTTTTTTGTGTGTTTTTATTTTTTTTTTTCTTATTCTGTTCAAATATAAACCTATTTTCTTTTGAATCTGATATCCTAGTTGTGAGATCAATTGCTTCAGGGGTATGAAGAAAGGTCAAAGATCAAATTTCATTTTGTCCTTGTGACTTTAAAATTCACAATTCCAATTTTCCTATTCCCGGATGGATTTCTTAATCATGAACACATAGTCAATGAGAGAACATGCATCGTGACAATCCCATACAAGGTTAAAGGCTTGGGAAGAGTGGCTGGAAAGCTGCATGGAAGAAAATGGCCTGGAGGTGTCTGCTGACAAACTGCTGAATATGGTGTAGCTGGAATGACTAGGGCAGTGATCATCCTCCTGTACCCAGCATTGGTGAATCCACACCTCAGATGCAAAGTTCTGGGGTTTTTTTTGTGTGTTTGTTTGTTTGTTGTTTTTTTTTGTTGTTGTTGTGTTTGTTTGTTTGTTTGTTTGTTTGTTTTTAATCAACAACTTACTATTGAAGAAGAAATGACGGATAGGGTTAAATTTTACTTTGAATTTGTTTATCTTACTTTAAATCATGTGCATCTGTTTTAAGCTTATTTTCCTTTTAACACAGTTCAGTAGTCAGTAATAAATTTTGTCAAGATTAATAGCTGCTCTTGAACTACATTATTGAACCACAATGTTGAATACTGCTACAGTTGAAATATAGCAGGCTATGGATGAAACTGAAAAAAAATAGGTCATTTCAAAGTCTTCACCTGGTACATGTGTTCTATATGACAAGTAAGAAGTAAAAAGACAAACAGAAAACACAGTGGGTGCTATGGAAAACTTCCACATAAAGAGTTGGCAGTTTTAAATGTTGTTATGAGGAGACAAGGAAACACATAAAATTTGACAATGTTAACACACCATTTTGTAGCTTAGTATTTTACTTAAAACCAAGATGTTGCAAATACTACAATGCAGGGCTGAAATCTTGTATTAGGTCTGGCTGAGATGGAATTCATTTTCCTCACAGACAACCTCATAGTGCTGTGGTTTGTGTTGGTAGCTAGAAGGTGTTGATCACACACCAGTGTTGTGGCTACTGCCTAGCAGGGCTCACACAGCATCAAGGCAGCCTCTCCAATATTCCCCCCTCACCAGCAGGCTGGGGGTTAGCAAGGTCTTGGGAGGGGACACAGCCAGGACAGCTGACCCAAACTGACCAAAGGGATGTTCCATACCATATGATGTCTGTTCAGCAATAAAAGCTAAGAAAAAGGCGGCGGAGGAGGGGGCATTCATTATTGTGACAGTAGTCTTGCAGAGCAACTGTTACACATACTGAAGCCCTACTTCTGAGAAAGTAGCTGGACATTATCTGCTGATGAGAAGTAGAGAATAAGTCTTTTGTTTTCCTTTGCTTCCACGAACAGCTTTTGCTTTTGCTTAAAGTGGTTTATCTTGACCCATGATTTTTTTTTCCATCTTATTTTCTCAAACATACATCCACCTCCCAAGTCCTGCTGAGAAAGGAGAACTAGAGCAGCTTGGTGGGCACATGGTATCCAACCCAGGTCAACTCACTACAAAACTCTAGTTAGTATTGCCATAAACCCCAAGGTACCGCATTTCAATACTTGAAGAAATGAGAATTTGAAGTACACCAATACATAGAACTTTAATTTAATTTTGTTTTTCTTCTCAGTATGGGGCTTGACTCTCAGTAGTAATGCCAGCTGTGGACATGAAATGATATAAAATATTTAGGCCTAGATTTTCAAGCATAGATGAAAAGGTCAAGAACATTCTATGCAGAAAACAAATGCCATGGGACAGGAATTTCAAAATGGTCCTGTTGTTCAATTTGTCCACCTCTCTTTTTAAAAGTATTTTTGAATGGTTACTATTTTAGCACTATAGTTGTATTAATTGAGTATTTCCTTAATCCCATAGCAGTGTATGAGTCCTAATAGGCTATAGCCAAGGGCACTGAAAGTTGACCAATGTCCTTGAAAGTCCGTATTTTATTTCATGACTATCTTTCTCAGCCTCCTTGACCTCCCTATTGGCCTTCTTTATCCTGGCCCCTGAACCTTTTAGACAATGTCCTAGCCAAGCACTGGTCTCCTTATTGATCGCTTCCTTCAATCCTTCTGGGCTGCTCAGTGATGACTTGGCCCCCAGCTTAGTCTCCAATACTTTTTAGTGGTGGATTGATGTCCCCTGCATAACCTTAGGCTCTACAGCAGCCCCCAGAGATACCCAGCCTGGCCTGGAATTGTGCAGACTACATGCATACTCCAGGAAAAAGCAGCAGATTTTGTAGCATATTTTTTTTTAATCCAAACCTTTGGACAGTTAGTGTGAGGACACATGAACCCCCTAGGGTGGTTACTTGGGGTCAATTTACACAATATATAGCTGATCACCTTGTGTAGGGCTGTTGTGAGGAAAGTTCAGAGCCTCATCAGGGCTTGTTTTCCTTAGGAGCTGCTTCTAAGCAGAGACTATCACCATCAGACTTTGCCTGTGCTGCAATTCAGCTATGCAGCAGTCATGTCTGTGCCTACCCATGCACTTCATTGATCAGCACTCTGACATATGGACTTGACTTCTTACCACAGATGTGCCTGCTATGCCCCCTTGCTGGAAGCACCTGCCTTGCTGGCCCAAGCACCCACTGCAGCACCTAGTCCACAGGGAGCAGCCAGCCTGCACTACACCCTGACAATACTTGTACAGTTAACCATGGTATTGATATGTGTTTGTATATTATTGTATACTTGTAAAAACCTCACATATTTTATGTGCATATTGTGTTTTGTATTCCAACAAAGAAACTCCTGTAACAGCCATTCTAAAAGCAAAGTGAACTGTGGTACTAGAGGGCTGTGTATAGTCTTTGGAGGTAGCTGTTCCAGATCAGTTGCATTTCCCCACACATTTTCTCAGTCCGAAGTCCATGAAGGCTGAACTGCCCACCAAGTTTGTGGTTTCCTGATACATACCTTGAGGCAGTCCATTTAGGATGAGTCAAAGACTCATTATTGTCCCGAGAAAGTGGCATGACAGACGGGTATATTAGAACGGAAAAAAGGGTATGTAGCCCAACAAGGCAATCCCACAGAGCAGTTGAGTACAAAAAGCTCTCAGCTTTCATGCTTTTACATTCTCATAGAATCATAGAGTGCTTTGGGATGGAAGGGACCTTTAAAAGTCATCTAGTCCAACCCCCACACAATGAGCAGGAACATCTTTATATCATGTTTTGCCATTAGAGTAAAACTTCTTTTCTGTATTTTTACTTGCTGTAAAAAAGGTTCATTTTCAGAGTAGGGACAGCAGGCAGCCCACAGCTTTGGGTGGAGAATTTTAATGCATTTAAAGTGTCAGTAGCTTTTACTATTGTCCATTCTATTTCTGTGGAAGTATGCTGGTGACCTAAGATACTCTTTCTCAGATACCTTCAAGGGCTAGGAAAAATAGAACTGTGTTTACCACAGTAAAGAAAGGTGAAATATCTTCATGCTGTTAGCTTTGTGTCTGTCCAGAGTGTCACAGTTTAGGGTCAGGGAGGCCCCTTAGACCAATAACAGATGCTTTCTCTTAACCCCTCTCCCTCCCCAAAGGGGAAGAGAAAGGGAATAAGAGAGAGAGACTTAGTGATTAGAAAAGGATACTAGAACAGTTTTAATGAAAATGAAAATAATAAGACTAGAATATTTACAAATATATACAAAACCAGTATCAAACCCAACCCCCCTGATGGTAATTACATCACCATCACCTATGCTGTGGAGCAGGCACTGGGGAAGTCCCAGACTCGGCCCCACAGCAGACGGGAACTGTGTTCAGGAGGTGGATTCTGGTACTGGATTCAGGAGCACACTGACTGGGATCAAAGGCCGAATGGACAGAGTCTTCCTTGGATGCTCCGAGGAAGGAACTGAAAGAGGACCTGAGCCAAGCCAAGCAAAGCTGGCAAAGCAGTCCAAGAAGGGAGAAGAGCCTGGGAGCCCCCAGAAAGAGGGCAAGTGAGCAAGCAAGCTAACAAGCATACAAAACTAGCAAGCTAACAAAAAAAACCCAAAATCCATAGACCCTCCAGATCCCTCAGCTTTATACCGAATATGACGTATATGGGATGGAATACCTCATTGATCAGTTTGGGGTCACCTGCCCTGTCTGGTCCTCCCTGCAGGTGCGACCTTTCACTTTCCTGCACCCCCAATGTGGTACACAAGATCCAGCAGTGGCCTTGGTCTGCATGCCAATCCTTGGTAGTAACTCTAAACATGGGGTGTTATCACTGCCAGCAGCAGACACTGTCTGTGAAAACAGGCTGCTAACTTCAGACAGTGCAGTTAGTTAGAAGAACTGAACTGAAAAGTAAAATCACTGAACAGAATTAGTTCTGTTCTCACTCAAACCAGGACATGTAGACTTTTGCACATCATGAGTTGCAAGTAACATTTAATAAAAAGCTGTGTTAAATTAATTTTCACCAATGGAAATGAATATTACAAGTGAAAGCATAACATTCAAGGAGTATATCTAGAGAAAATATATATGCCTGTTATTTTAATGTTATTGTTGCTAGAGGATCTTTTTGGGGCCTGCTTCTTACAAAATGTACCCCTGTATGTAAGCACATAAAAACCTTTAGAATGCCCATGTTTATGTTAGGGATAGATCTTTATGTACAGACATACATACCGGCTTCTTATATTGATTAAAATATTTCATGTACACATGAATTAGTCCCTAAAATCTGTACTCTTTCCAACTTAGGCTTGCAAGAGGCTATTAACTCAATAGTTTGCTTGTGGCATGTGACTTTTATATTTACCTTTACAAAAGTAATTTAGTGGTTTAGTGTTAATATTTAGTCCAGCAAAACAAAAAGCACCCTCTGGTCTTGCAATACTGGTGAATCAGTGGTTGCCAGAGGGGGGTGTGAAGGCACCAAAACTCCTTCATGGAGGTAATCAATCATTCCAGAATCAGAATTATTCTGAATCACATCATCAAACACAGGCACCACAGAGGATGCAGAGCAGACTTCCTGGAAAGCCATTGTCAGGCATCTCTGGGGATGAGCTTCAGAACAGGCTTTTGAAACAAAGCAATTTAATTTGTGGCCAGTAGGTCAAAGGAGGTGATTCTGCCCCTCTACTCTACTCTGGTGAGACCCCATCTGGAGTACCGCAGCCAGCTCTGGAGCACCCAACACAAGAAGGACACAGACGTGTTTGAGCAAGTCGAAAGGAGGGCCACAAAGATGATCAGAGGGATGGAACGCCTCTCCTGTGAGAACAGGCTGAGAGAGCTGGGGTTGTTCAGACTACAGAAGAGAACACTCGGGGAAGTCCTTATAGCAGTCATCCAGTTTCTGAAGAGTACTTACAAGAAAGCTGGTGAGGGGCTTTTTACAAAGGCTTGTAGTGATAGGAGGAGGGGTAATGGTTTGAAACTGGAAGAGGGTAGATTTAGATTAGAAATTAGGAAGAAGTTCTTCACTATGAGGTTGGTGAGACACTGGAGCAGGTTGTTGAGGGAAGCTGTGGATAGTCCATCCCTGGAAGTGTTGGTCTTGAACATTGGGTTGGATGGGGCTTTGAGCAATGGGGTCAGGTCAACAAAGTGGGAGGTGTCCCTGCCCATGTCAGAGGGGTTGGATCTAGGTGATCTTTGAGGTCCCTTCCCACTCAAACCATTCTGAATTTAGGGAATAAAAAGATTATGCACTTACTGGATATTAAAAGGATTGAAGACTGTTCAGGTAATAAATTTTCTGAAAATTTTGAAAAAAGACCCAGAATCTTCAATTAATAAAAAAAATCTACTCTGATTTAGGAGGTGTTTTCAATTTCAAGTGCATCTCTGTGGTGTTTTCAGTAACTAAAAGTGATTTATTTGCACTGATTTGACCTGCAGTCTGAATGTTTGTGTAAGTGTATGCTAATTAACGTATTCTTTGGAAGAAATTAACTTTAAGAAAGATATTTTTATTCTAGGTAATGATATGCTATCTACACAATTACACATGCAGCTGTTTGTTCTTTTAAATGTCAGTACATCTGTAAACAATTCATCTTATTTCCCTGTCTTTTAATTCCCAGATGGGGTTTTCAAGGAAGTATGGTCTGTCATACAGGTTGGTAACGGGACCTGAAACACAGTGAATCAATGCTGTTACACACAGAAGCAAATAGAAGCAGCTATGTGAGGCACAAGAGGAAAGAAATATCTGTAAATCATAAACACATTTATTACTTTGCAGGTTAACATAGAAGGGATGAAATGTGAAGGCAGGCCAAAATGAAGTCATGAACACACCAGACTTAAACATTTTATTTAATTGCCACTTAAAGGTCTGAAAGAAGAATCAGACTTAAGCAGAAGTCATCTCCGACTCCATCCTTGCTGAGTAGATGAGGACCTGCCCCTCATTCAGTAAGAATTGTCTCAAGTGTTGAACAGCCAAGGACACTGCAAGATTTATGTGTACTTGAGTCTGCAGCAGGTTTTCTCAAGAAGAGCTACTAAGTGTCCCAGAGGCAAATTTAGTTGCTTATGCTGTGGAGGGTGCTCCAGGAAGGTCCTCACTGTGCCACTCAGATGTGCTACCATCTATGCCTGTAGGGCCAGCATTTTCTTAGCTGGTTTTCTAGATGCCTCCTCTGTTAGTGATGGAGGGTTCCTCACCTCTTCCTCTCCTGAGTGTAAACCAGCATGGGTAAGGGTGGCACTACTTAGATTTTTCATAACAAACCTTAGTAGTTAGGGCTTTTAACAGGACTTTTCCCTGGAATCCCGCTCAGATAGGGAATGCAGTGGATGTCCCAGAGACTTGATTAACTTTTAGATTTCTCCACTGAGTGGCCATATAAAATCTTTAAGGTGTCCTAAGAGGAGTTAGAACTGCACCTGAAGAGATTGTTTACTGAGTGCTTCTAGCTTCCAGTATGAGGATTAGGTTGCTTTTGTCTTTGTCACATGCTTTTTTTTTTGCTGGTTTTTTTAACTTTTAGCTGCAGTGGGGCAGAACAGAATGAGTAGTGACTGCTCATACCAAGTCATTCCCTAAAACCTGAGTGCACCAACTGGTTCTGCAGCCTCTTCTCACCTCTAATGCTTTTGCTGTGGGTGCTTAAGACCAGCTCTAGCACAGTGTGGCTTTAACCTTGGATCTGGCTACCGGGAAAGAGCTATTTGAGAAAGAGCTGGGAGAAGCCTTACTTGGACCTCCTCTGGGCTCAGAAGCTGCATTTGGGCTCAGACCTGGCTCACAGTCCTTCCCATGCTACAACCTGTGCCCATCCTTGTGCCATGCTAAGTTATTGTTGACTTGCATTTCCATCAGCACAGACTTGCTCCACCACCACAGCCTTATCTGGCTCTTGGAGCTGTTGGCTGTTCTTGGTTGCCATCACCAGACTTACTTTGCTCCTCTTGCCTGGGTACCATGGGACAAGGACTTTTTCTGAGAGTCTCTGCCCTACCTGCTGCTCAGCTCCAGGCTCACTTTGCCTTGCAGAGCCACCCCAACACTGCAGCACCCTGTCCCACGATAGCCAAGGTACTTGTATGTAAACTATGTAAATAATATACTTTCAGACTGACATGGTTATAAGTCTCAGGGCCCCCATTTCTAGGCAAGTGCACTAACCACTATGATCTCTGTTCACAGAAAAAAAGTCAGCAGTTAACTCCCCTTCCTCCTTTGAGGACAAAATCTTAGGATAAAGGCATAAACTTTGGAGCGTGATTGAGAACAAAACTTCTGACAAACAAATGTGCCTTAACTGGCAGAAAAAGAGACAGACAGTCCTGCAAAGGATCCCATGCAACTTCTCCCTTCACATGCTGTTGTCCTAGTGACTTCCAGCATTGGTTCCACTTCACCTATCCCAGGTCTAACGATTTTGTGTGCTATTGCAAAGTCTACCCCCTCAGTCGATGGCCTCACTTGTTCACTCATCGTATAAGTTTCACAACACGTAAGTAGTCAGGACATCATAGACCAAAGAGTTTTGGAAGAGATGAAGTTAAAAATATTTTTTAGTAGGATGACAGAACCAGAAGTTTCCTATGCTTGGGAGATAATGACAGACACCTCTTTCCTCATTCTCACAGAGGTAGAAAATTGTTCACTAGAAGACAGTGATACTACTGTAAAGCAGGTCTTGGCAGCACTGAGACGTTGCAATCACATTAGTGACTGGTCACCATCAACAAACCTGGCTCAACTAGAAGCAAGGACATTATGCATGCACAGCCAGCTGATATTTAAGCTCGTGTCCTGTTGGCAGCTCAGGTGATATAGAGGGCAAGGGTCTAACATAAGAACACAGATCACTGAGTCAACAGAAAAAGCAGAACTGGGCTTTACTACTTAAGGGGCAAAGCAGTACAAAAGGGCCTGTGACCAGATTTGGACAGGGAAACTAATTTAATATCACAAGGTCAAAACTCACTGGTCTGTCTGTGTTTAACTGAAGGTCATATATACAAAAGTTTGCAGTCAGCAGAATCTGAAATCATATAAAATAATTTGCCTGTGTCTCTAAACCCTATCAGCAAAGTATATATATAATATCTGGATTTAAAGTCTTAATCTTGAGCGAAAAAATAGGGATTTTTTTGTTTATTGCCTTAATAACTGCTGTTGTATGGATTTTATTTAGTTTGGTTTCTATTTCTTTTGATGGGAATTATATTTTAAGCTTTTTTTTCTTCTTCTTCTTTTTAATGCACTGCTGTTTCAGTGAGCACAGCTGTGAAACCTGAAACAGTAAAAGGAAGATGCTCCAACATTAGGAACAGATAAGAAAGAAACATATGCTCTCTGTCATTCATGGCATTGCTGTCAAATTAAACTCTCCTGAGACTGCCCTTTCACATCAAACCAGAGGAAGACTGGAACAATGCAAAAGAATTGCAGTTCTCTTTCACAGACCTGGTGAGAAGACACAGCTTTGTTCATGTGTCCTGTCTAACACTTTTCAGCTCCTTCTGCTGATATAACCAAATTTCAAGGAAGAAAAACTCAAGGGAAGTCAGTACATCAGAGTACAAGTAGAATGTCTGCTCACTTTTTATCTTCTAACACTGGAAATGCTCACTAGTAAGACCAATAACATTTTTATACACCATTCAGACTTTAATCTGCAAAGAGATCTGTTTAACAGGACTTCAAATATGGCAAAAGAATAAATACTTTTCACTGCTTTCTATATATCATCCCCAACCTCCTAAGTTTGCAAGAGGGTAGCAGCTAACAAGAAAAGAGTCTTTGCAGAACTTGGCAGCACAGATATCACCAGACTAGACCCCCTGCTTTGTTCCACTGAAGTAAATAGCGTGCAATTTATATTGACTGAAGGATTGGGTTTCAGTCAGGTCAGCCAGTTTGGGAATCTACATCACACCAAGTCCCATGTGAAGCTATGTTTCTTCCAGAATTGAATGTAAGATGAGCCCATTTTGATATATCTGGTTTGAGGAACCTTCTGACATGACAGTGCTAGGTTAATGGTTGGACTTGATGATCTTAAAGGTCTCTTGGCCAAAATGCAAAAAATTATTGATTCTATATTCGAAGTAGATGGAGAATGGGAACCAGAAGCAGAGGTTTAGAAAGCTAAACTAGCCATTCAGTGAGTTTCCTGAGAAATTAAGAGATAAATTAAGTTTATCTCTGCTTCGTACTATTTGCAAACAATTTGCATAATGCAAATATGTACAAAAGACTGTGCCAGACTGTGTTTGCATGTTGCGTTGAGATTGCTTCTGATATATTTACATTTTGCTTAGCATTACATTTTGCTTAGCATATTGCTACTTACGTTAACAGTAATGTCACATCATATTCAGGACTAGAGAAATACAAAAATTTTTACCTCATAATATATATTTGCAAAAGAACCTTTATAAATAATGTTTGAAGGGTTCACAAGGACCAAATGTCTCTCATAATAATTTGTGTGTCATGACACAAATTTGAAGAAAACCTGCTTATCATAAAGTAGAAGTGAAACACATTATATCACAGAATCAGAGAATACCAGATTGGAAAGGATCTCAAGGATCACATGGTCCAAACTTTCTTGACAAAAGCACAGTCTAGACAAGATGGCCCAGCACCCTGTCCAGCCAAATCATAGAAGTGTCCAATGCTCCACCACTTCCCTGGGGAGATTATTCCAATAGCTGATTTTTCTCATTGAAAAAAATTTTCCTCTTGTGTCTAATTGCAATGTCTCCAGCAGTAGGTTATAGCTATAATCATCCTTGTTCATACTATAACATATTATAAATATTTGCATTATGAATGCAGTTTTTGCTATTCTGTCTTTAATAAATGTAACATTCCACTAGTAATTGTTTTAATGATAAAATGAATTATCTCAAAATAAGCATACTATACAATAACCACAATATCTTTTTCTTTAAGTTCTATTTATGCTTTAGAAACATGCTTGTGTACACACAAAGAAACCGGATTTCCTATTAACAGTTGTAAGTTAAGTTTGCCTCTATTTAAAGAACTGTTGAATATAATTTAGTGGTTACTAAATGAACAGTAGAAGAATTCCAGTGATATGCCACTGTCAACACATTCTGCCTCTCTGACATGTTTTATCATCCGTGATCATGCATATTCTGAAAATGAATAATCTTACATTCCTTTCTGACATGTAATTACTGATCTGACATACAAAATCATCAGAAAAACTCAACACGTAACAAGTAAACAACCACAGGACTTGTGCTAATCTCTGCCACGCCATGCCATGCACCCCAGTTCCTTTTCTTTGTTTACCCACTACTACTAATTTATTCTAAATTAAATTGTGAGATATTTGACATGTGAAACATGAGCCTACTGTCTGTAATTAACTGAACTCCTTTATAAATTATAGATCTGGTCTGAAGTAGGAAGACATCGAATAATTGAGGATAGTAATGCATTTGTGTGGTTTATTAGATTGCTGGGTATATATCCACAAGAAAATTGTCAGAGCTAGAAAACATGTGTTGAAATCAAAGGCAAATATCCTTTTTTTTCCCAAGTGGAATCAGCTTTAAGTCAAATACGGAAAAGGTTTGAAAGATACTTCTATTACATGGTGCTATCCCGCCACTAGAGAGCAATTCCACTGACCACTAATCTGCTGGAATATAGTCAGATTGAAGTCTGAACAGGAAAATAAAAAAACCCACACAGTTTCAGTGAAAATATTTGGCTATAAAAATTTCAAATTTCCTTGCTTACTTTTCTTTTATTTATTTATTCCCTTTAGGAAATATATCATTCCTACTCATCTTTAGGAAAAAAACCCAGCAGTTTTAAAACTATGCCCCCAGCTCACATAGGCCCGATATCTGTAAGAATGACACTCTCAATTGCTTAAAAATTATGAAGCCCTTATCATAGAACACATTTTTATTTTTTCCAAAAGACATATGTTTTTGAGAAAGAAGTCAGAGCTCAGTAAATATACCAGAGTTTAATCATTCTGACTCCCACAGTTAGTGTCTCCTTTAGCACAATCATATCTTTGGAAAAAAATAAAATAAAATTATATAATTATTTTTAAATTATTGAAGCTATTTAATTCTAAAGAAAGAGAATCTGTAAAACTTCCTTTACCAGTCCATTTCACTGGTTAATCACTGGTTAAAGTCTAGCGTTTTGATCAATCACCTTTCTAGAGAAGGAATTTAAATCCTTAAAGGTGAAATTTGCATTCATAAATCAATATTGAAATTCCTAATGGAATATTAATTCTTTTAACAGGAATTGAACTTCCACAAATTTTGTCAGATTTGTAGATTTTCCATGGCAGAGAAATGAATGGATTGCTCTGAAAAAAATTTATTTGCAAAGAATTGATGGAGTATTTTATTTTTTCTAGGCTTGTGGTTTACATGTATTTTACAAGACCAAAAGATAATATGGAAGAGAACACACTGATCTTACACAGATTTCAGTGACACCATTCCATCACCTACAGTGAAATATTTCTTACACACACCAAAGTGAGAAGTGAGCGAGGATGGATTTTCTAAGTCTTTCACCGCTCATCGTTGGTGTCCCAGAGTTTCTGTTCCTTCCTGTCTAGTCAAACATCTGCTACCAGAATAGGCTACAAATATTTAATGAATCATTCATTTTTTGCATTATATCCAGGTTTTTTTATCCTCAAGTTTTTGGCTTGATAGTCTCTGTATCTCTGGTTTTTATTCCTTCTTATTTTCTAACATGCTCTTGCTGCTTTTATCTGACAAAGACTGTAAGTTTTTTTATCAAAACAATGATGAAAATTAGAAAGAATAAATCCTGGCATGTGAGGATGATAGATTTAGAAAAAACCTGGAAGAGCTATTAAGGGAAAAAAAAAAAAAAAAAAAAAAAAAAAAAAAAAAAGGAAAGAAAGGAAGGAAAACCAAAAAAAAAAAAAAAAAAAAAAAAAAGTGGCAGGGGAGGAAGAAAGATATAAAAAAAACCAGGAAGAGATATAAAGGAAAAAAAAAAAAAAAAAAAAAAAAAAAAAAAGAAAGGAATGAAAGGAAGGAAAACCTGAACATTATCTTCCAAGATTTTATTATATACTTGAGCCTAATCCAGCAGACTGGTCTTTTAGTGCATATCTATGCAATCTATGCACCCAGGAGCAGACACAATGCAGCCTTTTCTTTATAACTTCCAGTGTGATGCTCTCTAAGTCAAATGACAGTGGTGTGCAGTCTCTCTTCTGTGTGACTGTGGGTGCATACATATGGCTATCTGGGCATGGCCTGGGTATATAAGATCTAATTATGTACTTAGACCTTTTCATTTCAGTGAGGAACATTGACAGTTTTGGGAGAAGAATTATCTTTTTTTTTTTTTCTTATAATAATTTGAAACTCAAATATTCATAAAATCATCTTAAGAATTTTTTTAAAAAATTAGAATATCTTGTTCTTTTTGCAATTTGTTTTAACCTTTTTTTTTTTTTTTTGAAATAGCATTTTCAATCTGAAGATTGGCCATGCTTTTATTTCACTTTATGTTTTACTATATTTTTTAAAGAGGAAGAAGCCTAAAGTATTTAGTAGTGCATGGAAACATAAATCACAGAAAACATCTAATATAAAAACAAATGCCTTCTTTTCTTCATTTTTCCAGTTTCATTATGAAAATAGAAGACAAACCTGTGATTCAAACAGCTGTGGGTTCTGTTGACAGTGAGAAAGTGGGGCAGCAAGTGTTTTACATGGCAGTGCAAGAAATAGGAATCACAGAATACAAAAGATTGTGTCTTGAATTATGTGGAATGTGTCCTGGAAACTCCTTTTTTGACAGCTGACCATCTGAACAAAAAAAAATCATGGAACAAGGAAAGCAGTTTTGCAAATTGTAACACTTCCCCTACCCCAGTTTTTGAATCACTGAGAGACAAATGGGTTTATCTTTTTAAACAAAGTCTGATTAAGTTTATTAAATACACATTGAATGTATCTGGAGCCAGAAACTGCACCCTTTGGCAATATCTGGTTTGAATCACTGATCTGAATTTAGAAACCACAGGAAACATAGAAATCCATTTTAGGTATTGTCATGACTAAATTGAGGATGGTCTTTAGATTTTTGAACTTATGTCCCCTATAATTAGGAGTGTGCTGAATGTGGCTGAAATAGGAGTGTAATATGTAGTAAAGCATGTGTTATACAGTGAGATCTGAATCTTGCTTTGACACCAACTTTGATTTAAAACATCTCGGTGAGAAATGAGTGTTTAATCAAGCACACCCCAGCATAAGAAAAAGAATCTTTAAATCACCTGTAAAAATAAAATCAATATATATAAACAGAAGTCCTATGTAATACTTGGCATAAATAGTTCTTTGAAAAATAATTGTACTGAATGGCTCATAAATGTTTGTATTTCATGATTTACTGATTGGCTGCTGTTAAACTCAGTATATTTGGTTACAGTGGACCTTTCATCTCCTCTATCTTATATCTTGAAGGTACAGTTCAGTGTTTATTCTAGATATACAATACGATTAAACATTTTTGACATATAGTCCAAACACCCCATGAAAGATAATCAGTTTAGATTGTAGTAGGTCATTTTGCTGCTATGTGTTCAGATTCAGACATATATGAAAAAGTGTGAAATAGTGTGTGGGAATGAACTGGGATTACAAGGAAATAATCTTTGTAATAATGTATCTCATGGAAGGCTCCATGGAGCTTCAGAAACTTCCTGGAGGTATAGATTTTGACAATTTGAGGGGTTTGGGGGTTTTGAGTATTCTTTTGAACAGAGGGTAGGAGAGAATTTTTTAGAAAAAAAAAACCTGTAATTTCAAGACAGTTTATTGAAAAAGATAAGGTTAAAATTTTCACAGCTGTTTTTCTTTGGCCTAACTTTGTTCCCTCTGTATTCTAAAATAAGCATTTAGCACTGATATCGAGGAGTGCTTAATCAGATCACATATATGTGCTTTTGAATATTGGTTCTTAGGTAATTTAAGAAAAAAACACTCAGTTATTATGGCTTAGAAGTAGTGGATATGGAATACATAGAACATAGTGTGGTCCATCTAGGAAAGGCATAGGTCAGTATAATCAAAAAAACCTAGCCATCCAAATAAGCATATATTCTTTTATCAGTATAAAACTGAAGATGCTGATAACTACTTTAGTAAAGTTTTCAGATGCATGTATGAGAAATACAAGGAAAGTGGAGCTGTAGTGCAATTGCAAAGTCTATGTTTCATCTGTGAAAAGAACTGCCAAGAGTGGGCTGCTGTGCAGTTAGTTACCAGGGAAGGGTTGGTAAAAAAAAAAAAAAAAAAAAGCACAGAACATAATTTCTACAAGGTTGGAAAAAATATTGTGACATGAGAATGTGATCACTTCAGAACATGGAATAGCTGTGTTTTATTTGAGTGTTTTGGAAAATGAGGTTGTGGGTCTGGCCCATGAAAAAGAAAGAGCGTATTCCAAGGCAACCTTGAAAATGGTCTGGCATTTATCTTAAATGAAGCATCTTATTAACTAAAAGGTGAAATGAAGTTGTAATTTTTAGTCCTGATTTGCAATCCATATTATTAAAGATGAGATTAAAATCTAGCTGATTTACAGGATGTGCTTGATCATGACTTGAGGGAAGAAAGAGATTTATATTTTGGATGACATTTTTATTGTCTCATGACAAATCTAGTAGGCATAATATCTATCTGAGTTTTATAGAAGGAAGACATGCATTTAAAACTGAAAATCGGAAACCTTTATAATGTTAATTATTTATGATATCTACACACATTTTGTTAATTATGGGTTCTGAAAATAAACTACTCACTTTCAATTCTGAACATTCTCTCTTCCATAAGCTGTCTTCCTACCATGAGCCATTACAATATTACACCTTTCTGGGTAGAAATACTGCAAGGGACATATGAACTGGCAAAATAAAACACTTTGCAATAATAAAAGGTAACAAAGCAACAGTAACCTATTTTTCCACATTACGGATCTGAATATATGTGACTATTTCTAAGCTTAGTATTCTTCAAATTTATATAAAACTGATTTCTTTAACATTCAAAATTAATTCCTAGGAAGAATTTCCTAGAAAAAGGCAATAGATTCATTCTCTCAAATTAGACCTTTGAAGTGTATAGAATGAAAAACCTATGGGGAGTTTTGCCTGCACATCACATAAACTCTGCTTTGTCTGCAGCTTGTATAAACTTGTAGTAAACTTTGTGTTACTCTTTCCCCCCAAAGTCAAAGTGAGAAAATATGTAGCATATGCCCATCTGCATGACTTGATGTTTATGCAGTATGTCATATGTCATGATGGGCAGTTATAAATAAATTGGTTTTGAAAGAAAACTGGATGAAGCTGAAGGCCAGAACCAAAAAAGGGCTTATATGCCTTACGAAAGACGAGGCAGAATTTAGGCCACTAGTGTTATGTGTGTTATGTTTCCCTTCTGTCAGTGGGTACTACACCAAAGTGCCATGACTTCTCAGATATCACGGAAAGTGGCTTATCAACTTCATCCACCCTTTCCCTCAGGACCCACAGATGGATCTCGTTGGGTCCCATGGAGTCATACATGAGGTGCTTAGGGACATGATTTAGTGGTGGGTTTGGCAGTGTTAGGGTAATGGTTCAACAAAATGGTCTTGAAGATCTTTTCCAACCAAACATTATTCTATGTTTCTGTTTCAAGTTCTTTAGATGGTCTTGAACCTGATCTTCACTTAGACTGGGCAGATATTCCTTTTCCCAGTCTCTGCCTTTGCCCTCTGTAACTTGGGTGGTGTGGCTATGCTGTTGCATTTTAATCATAACATAAGTGCAAGAAATGTGACACACTGCTTTTTGAGGATTTGAGCAACCTGCTCTAGTTGAGGATGTCCGTGCTCTCAGCAGGTGGGTTGGACTAGATGACCTCTAGAGGTCCCTTCCAACCCAGACATTTCTGTGTTTCTGTTTCTATTTTTTTCAGGCTCACAATTCTTCCAGTGCTTTTTTTGTTGCAGTTTGTCCATCTAAAGTCCTCGGCAATCAGAACTGCATGCCAGAAGATTTTAGAATGGCCTGTAGTTACAACAAATGATTTATCAGGAAAAAATAGCTTGATTTCAAAGTGCTTTTCCCCACCTTACTTTCCTGAACCCTTGCATTAATGGAGTCCTTTCCAGCTTCCATATCAGTTTTCATAGGCCTAATTCATTCATGAAATAGATACAAATGATGTAAATGAAACCTCTGATTCCATTTTACCTCAATATGTGTCAGAAGAAATTGTAACATAAATGATGGACTTAGCATTGATAGGGTTTGCTTATGTTGACAGGTGAGGTAAAAATCATCTACATCACCTACATTTGGAGGAAATTACTTGCAGCATAGTTATCTGATTTAATAAATGTAATGCTTCCAATGCAGAGAAGTGTGATCATGAAGGGTAGTGGTCATGTACCTGTTTGCAACTTTTACTCTAGAATGAAATTACTGTCTATCCTTCAGCTATACAGGGGGTGCAGGGAATTTTGGAAAAGTACCCAAGATTTCAATATCTACTTCACAGATATTTAAAACTAAGTGACTCTGCACACATCTACAGAAAACAGATGCTCAAATCTCATCCTGAGCGTGCCACACCTATGAACACTGGACTACTAAGCATGATAGAATAGCTTAAAATATCCAAAAGACCAAAGCTTTATCTAGCCAGAAATGTATCTTTGTGTAAATCCAGTTTGAGATGTTTTCAAACTGTGTGGAAGCAAAAATTAGATGATGAAAATAAGAGCTTTCACCTCTGAAGCATTCAACCTAGCAAATAACTGGATGACCAGGGGCATTTCACAAAGCACTACAGATACAGAGGTGATAATAAACGATGACAGCTAAGTATGAAGAATATAATTCTAATATGAGTATTACCTCTAAAGTATAACTGCCTTTTCCTGATTCTGGACTGCTATGAAGTGAAGTCAATGACATGAATTAATTTCTGACTGATGATAAAGGCTTATTGAAAATCTAAGCAATATTAAATAAAATCTTTGCAGAATGTCTCATAACACTCAACACAAATGTATATATATGAACATTTCATGCAAATTTACGCACAAAAATAAAAACTACAAAGTGTTTTCTCAAAAGCAGTAATTACTTGTCCATTCTAAATAAATTGATTTATTCAGGTTTTCTAGTTCACAAATACAGAATTACATTTTCTTGACAGATAAGATGAAAACACCAAAGTAAAAGAAAAAGATCTTATTGGGCAGTTTCCCGTTAAGTCCCAGTTTGCCACACTTGGAAATGGCTGAGCCAAATACTATGTTTAAATATTAAAGTTTCCTGGGCACAAATTTTCAAAGATAAGAGCCTTAGAGTTCTATCATCAAATATGCCCAGCTCTCTACAGTTCACTGAGTTAGAACACTGAAAGATTTAATTTTTATTTTAGTTCATGGATATTAAACTGCTCTAGTTTAATGCCTGGAGAGAGAAAGAAAGCCTGGAGAGAGGAAATCTCTCCACTGGTCTATGAGGATGTGTGACTGAATGAGCAGATGCAGGGAGAGCAGTGTTGTCTACCTTGACTTCAGCAAGGCTTTTGACACTATCTCCCTTAACACCCTTGTGGGTAAGCTCAGGAAATGTGGGTTCGAAGAGGGAATGGTGAGATGGGTTGATGGTTGTGATCAGTGTTGCAGAGTCCAGATGGTGGCCTGTAGCTAGTGGTGTTCCCCAGGGGTCAGTACTGGGTCCAGTCTTATTCAACATTCAACATCTTCATCAGTGACTTAGATGAAGGGATTGAGTATAACCTCAGCAAGTTTGCTGATGATACTAAACTGGGAGGAGTGGCTGATACACCAGAAGGCTGTGCTGCCATCGGACAGACTGGAGAGCTGATAAACCTAATGAAGTTCAACAAGGGTAAGTGTAGAGTCCTACACCTGGGTATGAATGACAACATGCACCAGTACAGATTAGGGGCAGACCTGTTGGAAAGCAGCTCCACAGAGAAGGACCTTGGCGTCCTGGTGCACAATAAATAATCCATGGGACTACAATGTGCCTTTGTGGCCAGGAAGACCATGGAGTGCATAAAGAAGAGTGTCCAGAAGGTCAAGGGAGGATCTTCTTCCCATCTACTCTGCCCTAGTGAGATCACATCTGAAGTACTGTGTCTAGTTCAGGGCTCCCCAGTTCAAGAGGGACAGGGAAATACTAGAGAGAGTCCAGCGGAGAGCTACAAGCATGATAAAGGGACTGGAACATCTCTTTTCTAAGGAAAGGTTGATAGACCTGGGGTTGTTTAGTCTGGAGACTGAAGGGTCGGTGTCAAGTAGAAAGGGCCAGTCTCTTTTCAGATGTTCCCTGTGATAGGACGAGGGGCAAGGTCACAAGTTGGAACACAGGAAGTTCCACCTCAACATGAGGAAAAGCTTCTTTATAGTGAGGGTGACAGAGCCTGGAATAGGCTACCCAGAGAGGTTGTGGAATCTCATTCTCTAGAAACTTTCAAAACCCACCCAAATGGATATTGGTATCCAGGTCACAGGCTGTGAGGAATGCCACATCCTTTCACTGGCAACAGGGGGCAATGCTGACTATGGCTGCATGCAGTGTGAGCAGTTTGATGACCTGCTCATTTGGGTGGCACAGCTCCAAGATGACATGATGTAGCTCAGGGAAGAGGTGAGTAGATTGAGAAACATCAGGGAGAGGGAGAGTGAAATAGACTATTTCCACAAACTGATCTCTACAAAAACAGAACAGGAGGTAACTCTTAGTGGAGCAGAGATTCCGTAGCCTCTCATCAGCAAGCCCCCCACCAATGATGCTGTGAAGCAGGCACTGGGGGAGTCCCAGACTGGGCCCCGCAGCAGATGGGAGCTGTGTTCAGGAGCTGGATTCTGGTACCACATTCAGGAACACACCAATTGGGATCGAAGGCAGAATGGAGTCCTTTTTGGATGCTCCAAGGAAGGAACCAAAAGAGGACTTGAGCCAAGCCAAGAAAAGCTGACAAAGCTGTCCAAGAGGGGAGAAGAGGCCAGGAGCCCCAGGGCAAGAAAGCAAGAGAGTGAGAGAGAGACCCTACAGATCCCTCAGCTTTATACTGAATAAGACATATATGGGATGGAATACCTCATTGGTCAAGTTTGGGTTCACCTGCCCTGTCTGCTGCTCCCTGCAGGTGCAGCCTTTCACTTTCCTGCACCCCCCAATGTGGTACACAAGATCCAGCAGTGGCCTTGGTCTGC
>JAAGNO010026193.1:74201-84211 GCA_033439905.1 Ceryle rudis
AAGGGAAGGGAAGGGAAGGGAAGGGAAGGGAAGGGAAGGGAAGGGAAGGGAAGGGAAGGGAAGGGAAGGGAAGAAGTTGGAAGGGACCTGCAATGATCACCTAGTCCAACTGCCTAAACAACACTATAGCCTTTACACCAGAGCAGTTGCATCATTTCCCTCTGACTTGTGGAAGCTGCAACTCTTTTACACTATTTGGCAAAGCAGATGCTGTGTGAATGCAGTGACCATTTGGTTGTTTCTCAGGGAACTTCTCTGCTGAACCATTTCTTATGTGCCTATCTGTGGCTGATAAAAATGTCTCAGGGCTTTGGAAGAAATACAGTGATTTTTAGCCACTGCTGCTCTTCAGAATAAGATGGCTGGTCATACCTACACTGGTGAAAGGAATGTGTTCAGGACCACAGTTTGGAGCAAAGCATTTCATACACACCTAATGAAATATTTTTCTCTCCAAAATAGGGTGTGCACATGAAGAGAGCCTAGTGGGAACAGTGGTAAACTACTGAACTTAGAAATGTATGAAAGTCATTCCAAGGATCATTCAAATAATATTCAAGTATATACTACTATTAGTGGTACACAGAAAAGTTTCAAGACACTGTTTAATTTACTAGTAGAGGTGTAACCACAGAAGACATGGGATTGTCTGCCTGTGACAACTACTCATTTGCAACTCGTATTTTCCTCTTCTACCCTCAACATTTCTATGTAAACATAAATCTGCTTCTTTCTGTTCTTCCACTATTTTTCCCTGCAGTGCTCTTAGTATAGTTCTTTACCTCTTCCCACCTTTCCTGTCAGTTCACTCTTTTCAGCTATATGCAACTCTTTTACTGTACTCCCACAAATGTATGATTCTTTTCTTCACCTCTATCCTTTTTCTTCCCAGCTAGAAAGAAGAAGTTGTTCTTCCATTCTCATCCTCTTGATAATTCAACATTGATGGACATTTTTTTATCTTAGTGCATGTTGTGGTTTGATTGAGACGTATAACTGAAGAAGATGGATGTTAGAGAATTATGCTTGCTGCCACAGGGGCTGCATATTTTCATTCTGTACCTTCATATCTTGCATTATTCTTGCACAGAAGGTAGAGACTTTATCAGAAATGAAGAAAAATGTATTGGAAAACACCTTTCTAAGATAGTGAAACAAACATGTTATGGAAAAGTCTCATCTTTCATCAGTGAGCTAATGCCAAAGACTCCACAGCAGTGGGATTTTCTTACAGTGCTAATGGCTGTGTAGGTTCTGCCCACCATTCTAGGTAACATTATCATGGTTCCTTTCATGGTGACAAAATTATCTCCCCAGTCCAATTTTCATCCATCTTCACATTAAGATATTCATAGAATCATGAACGAGGTTGGAAGGGACCTTAAAAGACCATGTAGCCCAGCTCCCCTGCCATGTACACAGATATCTTTCACTAGAAAGGTTGCTCTAAGCCCCATCCAACCTCACTTTGAACACTTCCAGGATAGGACATCCACCTCTCTAGGCAGTTTGTTCCAGTGTCTCACCATCCCCTCATTATGTTCAATTTAACCCTAACCTCCTCCTGTTTAAAGCAGTTGTCCTTTATGCTATCATACTGGCCTTGGTAAAAAGTCTCTCTCCATCTTCCTTATAAGCCCCCTTTAAGTACTAGAAGGTTGCCACAAGGTCTTCCTGGAGCCTTTTCTTCTCCAGGATGAACAACCCCAACTCTCTCAGCCTTTCTTCATAGGAGAGGTGTTCCAGTGCTCTGATCATTTTCATGGCCCTCCTCTGGACCAGCTCCAACAGGTCCATATCCTTCTTGTGCTGAGGACCCCAGAGCTGGCTGCAGTACTGCAGGTGGGGTCTCACCAGGGTGGAGTAGAGGGGGATAATCACCTGCTCTAACATGATGGCCACACTTCTTTTAATACAGCCCAGGATATAATTTGCTTTCTAGGCTCCAAGACCACACAGAAATCTTTGTCTTCAGGTGGAAGTTTATGGACCAGAACTGAACTTTGTACGTGAAGGCATGCAGTAGAGGAGGGAGACACAGAAAGCTGGAAAGAGAAGTTTTGCCAATATCATGCTGTCAGCATGGGAGCAGTAGAGCTTTCCAGCACACTCATGTGCTAATTTTTTTGTTATTTTGATGTTCTGCCAGCACCAATCGAGTTTTTATTTAACACACAGTATTTTGTGGCACGTGGCATCCTTATTTCAGGAATAATAAAGGCAGATCACAAGCTGGCTTTTTAAACTATGTCAACTTTTTTTTCTAAAAATGATTGAATTGATTTTCACTCTACTATACATGTCACAAAATGCTTCAGTCACCTCTAATTTATTGATATATGTATTTCAGTATAATCAGTACCAAGAAAAATAGTATAACATAAATAATACCATATATACTAGTAGCATGCATCAAACTACAATTCAAATACATTTTAAAGGAAGTTTTATTGTAGTTGTTATTGAAAGAATGGACTGAAGGTTGTATATTTTTGTTCTGTACCTGCATATCTTGCATTAGTCATACTTTTTTTTTTTTTTTTTTTTTTTAGCTACAATGCACCTGGAACTCCTTTAAGTGAAAGCCATGGTAAAGTTATAAGACATGGTATTTTTAAAACAGTAGAAAAAAAAATGGAAGTCAATCAGATAATGTTTACAATTTCATGATCCTTAAAACCCTCACAACTAGTGCATATATATTTGACATCTGTGCTGCCCTTCTATGATTTACCAAAATTACCTGGAATATTTACAGTATAGTAAGAATTATTTGCCTTCTCACTGCCAATGCACCTGAATCTTCTCTTATGTGATTGTCTTTCTAGGATGAAATATGTTGCATATATGACATGTCTCAAGTCTGCCATTATATTTGACAGGAGTACATGAAGAGCTGACAAAATGGAAATATTTATCTTTTAGTGAAATAAACCTTTTCAGGAATATTTTTTAGTGCAAGCATTGTGTATTATATAAATAATAAGCAAAGCAGTAACCAACCAGAAGTATGTCTCTTCATGAGACCCTTAGCCATCAAGCCCAAAGAGCAAGCCACTTTCAACCTCTGGATCGTGTCACATGTTCAGATTGCTAAACCACAATGATAGTTTACATTCAAAACCTATTCCACTTAGTTTTAGACATCGAGAGTACAAAGCAAATGAGAAAATCCTGGACAGATCCAGTGAGAGACTTTCAGCTCTATCATAGACACCTTGAGATGATTTCTAAGGCAGTCTAACCCCACTGTCAGGAAATCCTAGATGACCTTAGGCTTGATGCTTAACCAAACTGCCCAGAGATGAATCTCACACAAAGCTTAGTTAGCAAATTAGAGCAGTTACACTACACAAGAAGTTCAAAGTGTTTGTTATTTTTATGTATCTAAAATACACATTTTTGATGAGCAGTAATGGAGGTTTTCAAAGTAGAGTCCTGACAATATCCTCAACTTTTACTTTATTAATTGCCTCTATTTCTTTAATTTAATTTTCACTTATTCATTGATATTCACTTATACACCCTGGAGAAATCTGCATGTTCATTCTGTTCTTGTTTCTTAGAGATAACTCTCTGTTATAGATGTGGTGGGATAGACACTTTAGATTAGAAAGAGATTGCAAAATCCAAAGGTCAAAATCTCTTTATATGAGCCATATGAGCAATCTAACTAACAATCCAACTAACAATCACAACAAAATCACATCTGATTGTTACCAACTCTTAGTCACTCTTAGGCAAATGACAACAAAGGAAATAGTTCCAAAGTGTTCCAATATTATTCCCCAAATCCCACTCATTTCTACCAACAGCTTCTTTCAGGAAGGAATACTTTAATAGATATTCTGAAGCACAGAGAAACTCTTGGGGTCATCTAAGGTGGAAAATGTAGTAACTTAGCCAAAAGCTCATACCAGGCTGATTCCAGTCCCATATTGACAGCAGATGTCAGTATTTCTTAAGGGTTATGTTTAGAAGAAGGAAAAAGTGCCTTCAGGCTTTGAACAGGATTTTGGGTATTTGTGATCTAAATTTGTGAGCAACAGATTTTGTTGTCTTCATCACCTTATTTTTAAAATGTGTTGAAGAAGGTGTTTGTCTCTGAACCAAAGGAGTAACAGTTTAAATTTACATATGGTCTCAGTTCTGAGCAGTGCTGAGTAGCCTGAGCTCAAACATGGCTTTAGAGGGGTTTAGAGGAAGAATTTGTTGTCATTCCTAAGCAGCTCCCATCACAGAATATTTGGTAGAGATATGATATTAAGATATGGAAGACATAATTAAGTAGTGATTCAAGAAGGCTAATCTGAGAGTGGGATGAAAAATACTGTGCAACCTTTTAGAATTGAAGTTCTTAAACAGAGAATAAAGGTTGAAAATAAACATTTCAGAGAATATATTATTACCAAATAACTTTCAAATATATGCATAAAACAGATTTTTCATCCAGATTATTCAATCCTTGTGACATTTACTCAAACACATACATCTGTTGAAGACTTTGAGACAACTCATGAGAGTAGTTGTGTATAAACCATTAAAAGTCATCATAAGAATTATAGTATCTTTCCTTATATCACATAGCCCTGACTGACATGTTGGAGAAATATGCTATAACTATACAAGCTGAGGAGCTGGCCCAATCCTTTAGTTTATCAAAGGAAGAGAAATGTATATTCACTTCAAGGATTGTCTCTGAAGATACTTTTCAGCTGCTAACGCTTTCTAACAGCAGGGAGTCAAGAATCGAAACACTTCACATGTTGCCCACAAAGAACAGTTACAGAATGAATGTGGTTCCAGCAGCTACTCAGTGTTGAAGTAATGTCAGAAACTTTGCGCTTTTCCCAAGTGTTCGGTTTGGAGGGTAGTTGTAGCAAATAGCAATGAAGACATGGTTACAACCTTCTCTAATGCTAGGGGAGGAACTTATGCATAACAAATTAAATGGAAAAAGGTTTTAGATATATTTGATTTATGCAAGTCTAACTGTTTATTTGGATTGTTAACGTGCACCATATCCTGATAGTCTTTATACTTTGTAGCCTGAATCATAGGCTTACTTTGACCAGAATCAGCTTCTTGCACGTGCAGAATTGGTTTTAACAGCATATGTTACTGTGTTTTGTATAGATGAGATAGGAAATCCCCTGAATGACATTTCTGGCATTTCTAGAGCTGCTAACCACAATCACAATTATTACCACTGAAGGTTGAAATGGGATTTATATTATCTAACTTTAGACTGAACCAGTCAGTCAAGTTTCTCTTTATAGTCAGTAAAGAGAAACTGTTTTGGAGCGTCATTCTCATGACCAAAGATAGATTTCCTCAGGAACAGAAGATTTCACCATAGAAGTGCTTTACTTCCCGCTAGCTATAATGAAAAGGAGCATGGAAAACTAACACAGATGTAAGTACCTCTGTGTAATCTATATTGTCATATATTTTTGCTGAGATTAATTTCAGGTGATTTTTCAGCAGAATGAACAGCTGTTTTTTGCAGACCAGAGACTGCTCCATTTCAGGTACCCCTCTACTGAACCGCTGTACTGCAGTTGACTAAAGTACAACTTCTGAAAAGTCATATAGCTTTGATTTCAAGACAGGAGATATGGCAAATCTTTTTTTCATGTGTTAAATATTTCCTTTTGCTATGATTAATAGTATGCTATTAAAAAAACACTCACACTTAATTTCTACTTGGCATTTGCCTGTTTCTATGTTTTGATGTCATATGTCTCTCCCAAATGGATTAAAGAGCTGAGCCCCTCTAAGCTAAATAGACAAAGCTCTTTAAGAGTCCTAATGTAATTTTCCAGACTTAACATAAATTTTATGTCTTCTTTTAACTCATCATGCAATATCCTTTTGTGATTTTAAACCAGGAGAACCTAGAATCAAATAGTCTGGTGAATTAAGGTGATCAGATTTATTACAAGTTCAGTATGAAATAAATTGATTAGAGTTAAAAATAACAATGTGTTTGCTGCCCAGATTAAAAAAAAAAAAAAAAACAAAAAAAAAAAAGCCACACAACAAAACATCTTAAAATCTTCTGTCCAAAAGAATCACTTCAAACAGTGAAATACAAGATACTGATGATGCAAAAGAAGGGGGCAAATGAGTCTCATTTTACTGTGGTTCAAAGCTGTCTAAACATCAAATGATTGAAATTTTATTTTGAGATATTGTATGTAAACATGTGCAAAAGAATGCAAATAACCCAAGTAACCAAACAAAAAATGAGCAGAGATAGAAATACAGTAATATGAGTACAGTGTTCAGTAAGCTCTGGAATTAATGCCATCGAGGTCACTCAACTGTGACAACCTATCTTGATGGCTATGTTCTACTTTTAAATACATAGCCAGTGTAAATTAAAAAAAAAAAAAAGAAATGCCTTTAGTAATCCTTAAACAAAATCATTCTCTAATTTTAGTCCTGGTGTCATCCCACTGACTGGTTCTCCTTATCATGTACAAAATTTGCGATGTGAGTTCAAGTGATACAAATATCAAGGATTTCCACATTTAGTTAAATTTTGACAACACAGCCAAATATTTCCCCACACTTGCAGATATCTCACCTCCATGAGCTACACTCAATTCTACTTACAAACCATGGCTAGGATCCTGCTTCTTTTGTCTGGCAGTAGGATTAAGACTCCTAATTTTTAAAGGCAGCCCTCAAGGCAGTTTTAAAGCAAGTGGTAGATACTGGAAAGGATTTATAAATAATCCTGTTTGTTAGCTTTTAACAGGATCAGAATGATGACCTCTGCTACCATACTGAAAATGCACCCTTGGAGAGATTTTTCTTCATGCTATTTATACTTCGGTAAGCCCTCTGCAGAAGTTTCATACCAACCACAACTTTAAAGTAGTACAAGTCTGACAGAGCAGAGGTGTTATGACACATACAATGTGCAGTAGAAGAAAAAGCTTTTCAATAATCTCTCTGAAATTTGGTACAGGTTTTGCACCATCCCACTAAACCCATTTCCTGTTTATAAGGAGTAAAAGGAAACAATGAGAGCAGAGCATTCAGAGAACAGAAAGCTTTGCCTAGTTCGGGGTAATAGAATGTTGTTGACCAAACAGCCCAGGCTGCTCTAGCACATGCATCAGAGCTGGACAGGGAATCATAGACCAATTAGCAAACAACCTCTGCTTTCGTCCTTCAACAAAGCAAGAACATTTTCCTTGAAGCATGCTAGAGTGAAATTTATCCAAAACCAAACTGTACTTTTAGGAAAGACAGCAAAATCCTCAGTTCTTACAAACAATTTTAAAAAGGTAAAGAAGTAAGGTATTTAAAGTTGTGCTAGATCATTTGAAGCAATGGGTAGCCTACCAGCCTCCTACCAGAAGCACTATCAACAGAATTCTCATACCTCAGCAGAACACTCTGCTGATGAAAAGGCAAAGACAGTTATCACAGACATATGTAAGAATATACATGTACTCCAGTGTATTCAAGTACACACGCATACACACACAAATACATCATACACACACATATACACACATTGATGTGACAAGGCAAAATGGACCACACTAGAATACAGAAAACTACAGTTAGACCTGAGAGTTAAAAATAATTGTCCATTAGGGTTGTCAAAACACAGATGCTCAAGGAAACTGTAGAATCTCCATCCTTGGGCAAGGCCTGAGCAGTCTGATACCAGCTGTCTGTATTTTGAGCAGATGTTTGGATCAGATGATCTCTAGAGGTCTCTTCTGACCTAAATTACGCTATTCTGAAGTGTTATTAACATTATGGTGCCTGGGTTTCAGAAAATTCTGGGCAACAGATCCCCAGAACTGAAATCACAGGGACTCACAACCGCAAACCAAGAAGACATCTGCATATGATATCTTTAGGCTGAAATTTTCCTACATAGTAATTGTCATTCAGAAAATGAGACATCCAAGCAAAAGCAGATCAAAGCTTCTTTGTTCACTGTCATTAATTTAAGTGATGATGATGATGATGATGATGATGATGATGATGATGATGATGATGGTATATTTGGACCCAAAGGGATGCTTGGGATACTCCAAACTGTGTTCAGAGAAAAGGCCACAGAGACAATACAAGCCATTTTAACTTGGTTGCAAGATACATGGAGTCTTGAAATCATGGAAGAACAGGGGTAGAATTTAAAATATTGTAAGAAATATTTGTTATGGCTTTTAAAACTTTGTAGTGGAACACCTAAAAATAGGTTTCTTTAGTAAACTCTAGATATGAAAAGCTTTTCATCCTTACAGTTTCACAGAATTATGAGATGTTTCTTGAACCTTCAGAGGGAATATATTTAATTTCACAGAATTTGCTAAGCTGAGCATTTCTAGTTTTCTGTACACCTGATAAAAATATATATGCACCTTACAGGTGCGTGTTCCAGGTTTGGATCTGCAGGAATTAGTTCTTCTGGGAGATACTGTCTGGAGGAGAAACTGAAATTTCTCTTACGAATATCTAAGTGTTGTGCCAATACATCTAAGAAAGTTAATAAGCCAAACAAGACTACTACAAACACATAAGTGAAACTTTTGTATTTGTCTTCACAATATTTTCATCCATGCCTTCATAAAACTAGATAAAAGGAAACACACACCAATGGCAATATTAAATATCTGTGAAAACTTCTAAGAGTAGCTAGAGTTAAGGCTAGAATGGATGTTTGCCTACTGAATATATTACTTTTCTTCCTGTTCTGCCACCAGTATTACCTTTTGGTGATTATCACTTTTTGACACAGAAATGGAAAATTATATCACAGAAAGAGTTGAGACCCAGATCATCTAAGGTATTAAGTATCTGATTAATAGTATCATAGAACCATAGAATGTATTGGGTTGGAAGGGACCTCTAAAGGTCATCTAGTCCAACCTCCCTGCAATAAGCAGGGACATCTCCAACTAGATCAGGCTGCTCAGAGCCTTATCAAGCCTGGCCTTGAATGTCTCCAGGGATGGGCCCTCCACCATGCCTTTGGATTACCTATTCCAGTGACCCTCAATTCACACTGAGGTCTGCCAGTTAGATCTAATTGCTACCAAGGGTTCAGGCCTGAGACACTTCTCAGCATCTCCAAAAGATTTCTTTGTAGGGTATGTAGTTTCTCAATGCAACTGCTGAAGTATTAAAAAGAAAACCTAGACGGAAACCATCAAAGTGAATAAAACTTCTCTTTATTTTAGCATATAGAAGTAGAAGTAGAGGAAACACAATGAGTAATGTGTGTTAACAAACAAGCTCAGTATTTGTAAACTGCATTATGTCAAGCCTACTAATTAGACAGATTAGATAACCCATTTTCCTAGGATTTTATCATCATTCATATTGAATCTACTCTTCAGCAGAGACCAATCAATCCTTTGTTGGGGGCCTGTGTGGGTTGCCCTTGGCTGGCTGCCAGGTACCCATCCAGCTGCTCTTTTTCTCCACTCCCTTCAGCAGAACAGGGGGAGAAAATGAGGCAAATCTCATGGATCAAGATAAAGGCAGTTTAAAAAACAAAAACACAACCAAAAAGCCAACAAACCAAACCCAAAACTAAAAACTAAACCAAAAAGAAAACAAAAAAGTTAAGCAAAGGCTGCAGGTGGAAGCAAATAATAATAATAATAAAAAAAAAGGGGATTTATTTGCTACCTCTCCTCAGCAGATGATGTCCAGAATCTTCCTGGGAAGTAGGGCTTCAATACACGGGGTGGTTGCTTCAGAAGATAAATGCCTTAATAATAAATGCCCCCCACATCCCCAAGTGTTATTGCTGAGCATGATGTCATATGTTATGGAATATGCATACGCTGCATATACGCTGCATGGGGTCTGTGGGTGAGAGACGGAGTTCATCTGTCTCAAAGGGGGATAAGAATCCTTGTGCATAAGCTGGCTGAGCTCATTAAAAGGGCCTTAAACTAGGTCTGAAAGGGGAAGGGGATAAAACTAGGCCTGCTAGAGTTGAGCTTAAGGGTGGCAGGCCATTGTTA
>JAAGNO010026194.1:0-13364 GCA_033439905.1 Ceryle rudis
CATTTTATAAAATACTTTTTGCTCTTAAAATAATGTGTGAAGCAGGTGATTAGTTTTCTGGTAGTTACTTCTTATGGTAGAAGTTTATTAAGGATTCTGTACAAAAGTTCCAGAACTTTTTTTCAGAATCTGTAAACAGATATAAAAGCAGCAAAACGGCAAGGTACAAACTGACACTTTGAGAGGAAATGAACACAGATATGAATGCAATTTTTTTTTAATGTTAGAACAATATGCTAAGAGTATTTTCCTTACCTTAATACTTGTGTAAGTCTTTCAGTAGCTGTACTTCTCTACTGTCAAGTTGTAGCACTACACGTGAAAAAAAGAAAATCTTGGGAACTTTTGAAGCCCGTCTAAATGCATAGTTAGATGATGTCCCCTCTGGACATATATGGGCTTATTTCTGATTTCAAAGCATCTGGGCAGCATTCCAGCTTTAACCTCTTGGTTACCTCTGTTGCCTCAGTAGCATGCTAACCTGGGACCTCATGCTGCTGTGAGAGACATCTCTTGGGGTTATACCTGTGTCCTGTCCTTGCCAGGAAGGAAAAGGAGCAAAGCACTTGATCTCCCCCTGTGTGTGTCTTGAAGGGTCCTGGGAGACTGCAGAGTGCTCAAGAATGACCAAGTGCTTCCAGGCTGAACAGCTGTCACTCACCTCCCATCACAATAGGGAGCTCTGCCAGCTCCCAGGCTGCTTTCATTCTTGCTTTGCAGGCAGAAAATGAAAATGCCTTACACTTTCTGCTCTCCATGTGCCACAATTCAGGAGTTATTCTGTATCTTTTTACTTCATGAAATCTATGTATTTTTTAGACATTTTGGACCTGTTATAATAACATTCCTTTTATTAAAAGCAGTGAAAACCTTTCTGTCAACCAAAAGGAGGTCTGGGCCAGTGGCTACCTTCCTGCACTTCTGATTTGTTACCTTTTCCTCCTCTTGGCAAATGTTCCTGATCACTGCAGTAACCTCAAACCCCTTTTCAGCACTGGATAATGCCAGTATCTGCTGTTATTTCTACATGACAGTGTCATAATATTCAATAGTGCCAAAAGTGAAAGTACTGATTAGATGAGAAAAGTGCCAAGACCTGGAGGTGTGGCAGCATCCTGGTATTGCTGTCTTGCTGCTTGTCTAACTCTGACCTGTCTGCCTGTAGTGAAGCAGGTGATTTTGATGACTCACACTGGGGATGGATTGGATACTGGAAGTGATGAGAAGTGACAATGATGGTTACGGCTCAAGCACCATCCCTGGGATGGAGCTGAATTTTTATTTTGCTGTAATTAACACCAGGCAGGTGGAACTGGACAACATGGCCCATCAGCACCATTATGCGGTCTCTCAGATCCACCAGACCCCTGTGGAATTTCAGTATCAATTTTTATAGCATGCTTATATATGTTAATGAGTGTCTCCAAAACTAACAAAAGAGGAGTCAGGGCAGGGAACTAGAGGAGGAAAAGATAAGAAAGAGAACCAGCTGAATATTCCTGCCAAGTTTTGCTAAATCTGTGTGCCTGGCTATATTATTCAGGTCCCATGGCCTTTGCTGGTGGACTGTAGTAAACTACAGGGGTTTAATTATTAGCAGTAAGGCATATGGGTGCTGTATGACCAGCTGTGAAATGTAAGTGAAATACTAGAAATGTATCAGTTAGTATATTTTTCTCGCTGTGGGACTCTGATAGATAGGACATGTATTACAAGCCAGAATCAGAACAGGTTGTGGTGTCCTCAGTAAGAGAAAGACAAAGAAGGAGAAAAAAAATTGGGAAAGTGGTGGCACTATCATTTGGTGCTTAGTGTTCAGGTTCAGCAAAAATAGCCATGCTGTAAGGGAGGGAAGTGATGAATATCAGAAAATGTATCTGACCTCTGCCAGTTTCTGCTGCCACCATCCAAGGTGAAGGTTAGTTGGCCCGTGGTGATGGTGGCTGGAAGAAGTAAGTGCCAGGCATGGGGTAGGAGTCTGGCAGTGGGCAGCATACAGAGACTGGAAGGAGTCAGGGCACAGAGGGGCCTATCAGGACCGTGGGCTTCACCGGTGAAAGGACCTGCAACGGAGGTAGAGCTCTGAAATCAGCATCATAGTCTCATACTCTCTCACCACATTCCCTGCATAAGCAGGCAGCAGACTGCTTCTTTCTCCTTTGTCCCTGTCTCCTGTGCCCAAAGCTTTTCTTGGCTGGATATGCTCCTGTGTGGTTAGTGCTCTTAGGCCACCTGGTCTCTGGGCATGCATTTCTGGTCCATAGGCTTTTGTTGGCCCCTATCACAAGGTAATTACATGTTGACCCTGGTGCCTTTACACACTTCTTGCCTTGGTCTGTAAAGTCCTCATAGAGATATATTTAACAACTGAAACACAGCACAATCAGATTTGTTTAGGTAGAGCTGAGCAGAATTTTTTGGATAGGTGTAGTGCTTTACCTACAGATAGGAATATATTTACCTTCATGTCATAGTTGCCTTTTATTATCTTAATATACTTTATGATTTAAAAATGCTAGCATGCAAGCAGAAGGATGCCATGGGCAGGGAAAGGGACTTCAGGTTTTGGAAGCCTCTGCAATAATATTGTTCCATTCTAGATCCTCTTTTTCTCATCTGAACTCCCCATGTACCTTCTGTCCCTCAGTGCCCCCTCTCCCTTGCCACCTGGATGTGTCCTGCTGCTGCTGCAAAACTGAACACTGTCATAATAGGTATAAGACTAATTGTGAGTAGTTGAGACTCGCCTAAATTTGAGTACTGTGATTGATTGACTGGAACCCTTAAGTGAGCCATGAAAGCTTGATGCTGTGCTTGAAACTGGTTCTCTGCTTATTTGTAAAGAACATTTACAAATGTATCATTTTTTTTCCTACACATAAATGACTTTTTAAACACACAGACAAGTTCAAAAGAATGTCTGCAGTTCTTCTAAGAGGAAATATTTATTTCCAGATGGACTAGGTGGTGGAGATTTAAGTACTACTTCTTAGTAGCCCATTGGCTATTAATAAGTGCTATGGCTTATGCCAAATAACTACAAGTGGCAACAGCAAAGGTGATGTGGGTTCCCTAGATCGGCAACAGCATTTGCTGAAGGGATAATAGGCAATGTTGTGACAAAACTAAACCTTGGAGATTTTGCAGTTAAATGCCTTGTCAAACTCTTTACACAGACAATTGCTCCATATATGTCCTGTGCTAATACACAAGTATATCTTAATTACATTTTTGCAGTATATGTATATTCTGGGTTTTTTTTCGGTTTGGTTTTTTTTTTTTTTTTTTAAATATTTCATATTTCACTTCTTCAAGGACTGCTACTAAATTTGCAGCACAGACACACATTTTCACCTCCGTTGAGCAAATCTGAGAGCAAGGACTGTAAAAGAGTCAACACCAACCACATAACCATGGAGCTGCTTCAAGTTCCAAACCCAGGAGCAACCTAGAGCAGAGCTGAACTATCTGTAGGTTTCAGCTGGACATTGATGGACAAGAAGTACAGAATAATGTATTTAGCATACATACCTTCTCTTCCACCTCTCAGGAGGGACTGTTGGAGAAGGCTAGCTTTATGACAACGTTGAAAAACTCACCTGGATTTAGGGAAAATACCTTCTATGTTGAAAGTTTTGCCCCAGGATGTACAACCTCATAGCAGTTGGTAACATGCTGCTGCTTAAATTAAGTTGCAGTGACAGTGGAGAGTGATGAGGAACTCTCTTCTTCTTTTTTTCTGCCTTGTCTTGCTGCTGGGGAAGACTTTGGCTTTGTCCATGGCTTTAGATGAGATGGCAGGGAAAATCTCAAAACTCCACTAAGAGCTGTGACAGTGTAATAAACCTGGAGGTTTTCATTGTGAGGCAGTTCCTGAATCCTAGATCTGTCACAATCCATAATCTGTCACTCTTCAAGATTTCCCAGTGGTTAGGGAGATCTCTGGTTACTGACTTTCTTATCAGATAAAACACTTAAAGTATTTCTTCAAGGAATGTCGTGCAGAACTTTAAATAAATGCATATTCTAAAGTGAAAAGCCAGGTAAACCACATGCAGAAACCTGAGATGCATAGGTTTGTGTATGCAGTCTGTGTACATGAAAGAAATGTTCTAAGTCTTTTCTGCAATTATGTGAAAATAATTTTATTTTAATCTCTCCACAGAAAACTGCCTGTTAAAGCATGATCTGAAAAATGCTTATTGCTGAACATGGGTGAGGAGACAGCTGAGCTAAAAAATCTTAAGATTCATGCTTCTGTGTTTATCACTAGAATATCATAAATACAAACAATTCGGGAATGTATCACTATTTGGATAAGTGAAAGGTTTCTTGTGACAATGCTTGCTAGTGGAATGTGGATTGCTCAAATATTAAGGTTTCCCTTTTCTTCTGAAGACAAGCGTTCTAACAAAATATAGAACTGATAAAACAGTAGTTTCAAACTTAAGCCTTAAACTCTTCTAAGCAAAGTAGTTTTGAAGTGGTGATGGCAGTAGGAGCAGCAGAACCAGCTGCATATCAGTGTTACACTCACTTATTGGGATTAATGAGGTCAGAGCAACCAAGTACCATTGTTTTGTCCTTGAATTTAATGCATGAATACTCCCTGCATTTATTTTTCTTGATTTTGCAAAACTGTTTCTAGATCTTAGCCTTTGGGGATCAGTGGTACAGAAGAGGTGTTCTTTCTAAACCCTAGAATTCTGCTGCAACATGATTTGTAATTGTGTCTTCTCAGGACTTTTTAGAAAGCACCACATGACAGTAAATACTGAGGGTGTTGCATATGCGTAGAATTTTTATATGTTGATTTAGTAATTCCCAGACAGTTCTCAAAGGAGAAATACTAATCAGTTTCTTAGGCAAACAAACATATAATACACATAGAAAGCAGGCTGTAATTTCAGAAGATTAAGTCTTTGGCAATTCTACTAATTATACCAGTTAATGCATCATCCCTTCAGATATTCCAATGCAATGGTTTGTGCAGCTGTTGATGAATCAGTCTGAGGAGATCATCAGCTTCATAAAATATGGTTTTAAAGAATGTTTTTTAAAAATGGCATGTGTTTATAAGCTGGTTCACGGTGCCTTATGGCATTGCTGCACAAACAGCTGTGCTAGTGCAACTGAGGAGAGTGGCACAGGGTGGGAATAAGTAGTGGGTGGGAAGGGCAAGAGTATCTTAAGTTGTCATTGCTGCCAAAGACTTTGTCTTTTAACAGATAAAACTTTGACCTTCTCCTTTATAGCCACGTAGTAAATTGTATAAGGCATTGCAACCTAGTATTCAGAATGAAAAGAAGATCTAACAAACAAAAGCTATTGGACAGTAAATTTACTGGTTTTCCTTGTCCTGCCTCCTCCATTTTGTTGCTGTGGTGTGTATTCAAATACATGGTTTCAACGTAATATTTATACCTTTTTACTTTAGCACAAATACTGATTTCTGTCCAGTGCTGGTGTCTTACTCTTCACAGTATGTCCCAGACACATTGTGTTTGTCATTATAGACTGCTAAGAGCTTGCAAAAGTCTCGTTCTTTTCTGGTCCTCCAGCATCTTGGTGATGGACACAGCCAACAGCATTCCAGCCTCTGGGATAACAGGTCAGCACAGCAGGTGGTGACAACAGAAATCTGTAGCCTGCAATCAAAGTGGAGCAGGTATCAAGATCAGCCCATAAAATATCTGCAGAATTTGTGTAAAGTGATTTAGTTTACAAGGTGTTATGTCCTCCCTAAAACTCATCTTGTTGGACCAAGCATTATTTCAATGAAAACTATCTCCGGTAAGTAGTAAGCCCAGAGGTATGACACTGGTATGTCAGTGTGACAATAGTACAGATTTGGAAGTCCAGTTTGATATTGTAATTATATGTATTCTTGAATTAAACAGCTGCTTTTAAACACACACACTTGCATTCACAAAAACATATGCACACACTTAATTCTTTTTTTTTGTATCTGCAGTCTAACTAGCTTGAGTGAAAGAAATTATGCTTTAAGTGTCTTATAATAACTATGTAAATGATTTCCACAACAGCTACTGATCAGAACTTCTACTCCCATATGTAGATCTTGCTGAAACTTCCTGGGTTGTTAACCTGACTTGACTTTCATTGTACATGCAGAGACACAGAATATCCTAACACCCACATATCTTCCTCACTGCTTTTCTCTCTTCTATCTTTGGACTAATGTTAGATACTGAATTTTGTGTGGATTATATACACAGAATGAGTATGCTAAGTCAGAAAGATAAATACAGATAAGATAAATAAATAAAATAATTTAGGTAATAAGATAAAAAGAAGATAAATAAAAAAAATGCATTGTAATTCCTTTATTTCTTTCTGTCAGAAGAAAAAGTAAGCATCACCTGGTTTCAGCATGGGCAATCAGAGGCTGCACTGCTAAACTGATAATTTGCTTCTCACTTTACTCAGGTCTCTTGTCTTCTGTAAAGAAATCAGTAGAACTGCACCTGCTTTCCAGAAAATTTTGACCTAAAAGCAGTATATGAAGAGCAAAATAAAAAAATGCCACTAGAAAAAAGACATGAAAAAATCAAAGCTGGGGTTGAATTATTTAAAAAAGCATTAGAACATTTCCTTAACCAAAATAAATGTGAGGGTTTTTTTTTTTTCCAATCCTGGATGCATTCATAATATATTGTTAAATTACAGGCATATATGTTTGCTGCATTCTCTTAAATAATTCCTCTATGCTCTGAATGAAGTGTCAAGCTCTATAATGAATTGGATTGTTCTTTAGATCATGTTGGACAGGCTCATGTTTGCCTGAACAAAATGTGTGTGGGAGTGTCAACTTCTCAGGTGGTGTTTAACTTCTTGCAAGATGGGGGCCCCAGTTTCTGCTTTAGATGATTTGTGTGAGATACTGTTAAAATACATCTTTAGTTTTATGCAAAACATTCTTTTTTGTGAGCCTGGTTACGTGTCAGTCTAATTCTGACACCTCAAACACAAATTAACAGGGCAGCAAATACATGTTCAAATTCCAAATAGGCTTTAGAGTAGCAGAATGGTTAAGATTTTTTTGTTTGTTTGTTTTTTGGTTGGGTTTTGGCTTTTGGTTTTTTTTTTTTTTGGTGAAGCTAGTTAGTGCAGCATTAGGTAGGTCACTCTGGCCACATTCCCAGGATTTAACAGTGGGGGCCTTGTGGAATGCTAAATGATGTGTACAACAGCATTCAGGCTCTCTGTGAGCCAATCCGTCAAAACATTTGCTACTTTGAAAATACGTTCTTAAAAAAAAATGGGCATATGGAAGTTATTAGACTATTTGGTGGAGTTCAGGCAGCAGAACCCAAGAGAAGCATAAAACATTTAAGGACACAGTTCTACCTTAGGGTAATAGGATCTCTAAACAGTTCTTTTGCAATTGAATACATACAACATACAGGCAAGAAACATCTTGAATGGAGCGGTTTGATATTCCAAACAGTCACAAGACCTTAGGTAAAGGACTTGTAATACTAGCAAAAAGTAGTGGCTTGAATGAAACAACGGCTGCTATGTTTGGTTCTGTTTTTTCAATCAAGGATGTTGCTTCTTGTCTCTTTAACAATTCAAGTTGTATCAAGAAGTTCTGACTTGTGGCTTCATTGCAGTAGATTTCTGTGTCTCTGGTGCATTGGCACCAGGGATAAATCCTTGAAGATGAAAAAGACAGTGCTGCAGATGAGAGAAACAAATGAGCTGCCATTTTCCAGTACCTGTTTGTACCTTCTTCCAAGTGACTTCTTGTTCCTGTCAAACAGCAAGCACAGAACAACCACAGGGTGAGCAGGCCTTCCCCTCATGGTGTTGAATGATAAGGCAAATAGCACAAATGACACAGATGAAATTTGGGCTTTGACAGCCATGGCAAGAGATTCGTTTGAGTTTTACTGCTCCAGGAGTAACCATAGAGTAGCCTATTACACACAGTCCTTCTCTGGGGACAGAATTAGAAGAAGGTTGGAGGAATCTATACTCTCTCCCTTTCTCTCATCTAGTCTGTCACTCCTCTGAGCATGAAACTGATCTGTGTAGGGTCTTCATGTCACACTGTTAGCTTTGATCACAGCTGCAAAGATTATGAAGGATACCCTGTTCTTCTGTAGCTTCTTTCATACCAGTGGGGTGTTACAGGCCAGTGTGGTATTTATGGACTTCTGACCAGCATAAAAAGATGGAAATCTAAGGTTTGGGACTTTATTTTGTTGGTGTATCTGTACTCAAGGATAGTTTTTTTTTTTCTGTGTGGCTGTATGGCAAGGAGACAAAATGTGATACTGAAGCATCAAAAATTTATTGTTACCTTCAAAAGTAATGATGGTGTCATTTGTTGCTACAGTGTAGAGTCATCTTTCTTATCTTAGTGTTTGAAACAAGAATGAATTGCATAGGAGGCTTTGACAGCTGTTACACACAATCTCTCAATCAGTGTCTTAGCAGGCAAGCAAGGTTCTAACCCTTGCAGGAGTGATGGACAATAACCTCATGGCATAGAAGTACTCTGCAATCAAATGATGCTGAAGTTATTTGTTGTTCATATTGTCAAGTCATCTGCAACATAAATCACATGCCTCATCTTGCACTTCTTGTCTTCTTTTAATCCTTTTCAGACTTATATTGCCTGCGCCTGCTGTGTCCCTGCTTTCAGTCTCCTGCATTGCTTCCTTCAGGGCAGGATGCTACTGTGTGCACAGCCTTTCTTCTTGGGGAGCATTGAGAGGGAAAGGGCTGGAGATGGGTTGTTCTCTTGCTTGCTATGCTCCAGCAGGCAACATGATTTTCATTCTCCATCAGCCATAATGAGCTGTTGCCCATGTGATGCCCCCAAGTATCTGTGGAGAAGATCCTGACCTTAGCAGTGCTGCTTTTTTCAACATCTACAATTGAATAAAGCATCCCAAAAAATAGGGCTCAGCCCTGAGACTTTTATAGTAGCTGGGGAACAAAGAGCAGGGCGGGAGGGAAAAACATCTCTGCCCTCAATCACAGCCCCCTGGAAACCTCACTGACCCTTGTCCAACAAGATTAATAAGATACTTGGCAATATTATGAGACTATTTGCTATCATTATTAGCAAGAATTGAAATGGCGGTGGCCCTAGCTACACTGAAGAAATGCTGTGTTGTTTAGTAATACAAAGGTCCTTGAAATAAGCTGCAGCATCCAGCACAATCTTTCATTTTTACATTATTCCCTGTATTTTGAAGAGACTCCTGGGACAGAAAGGCTTCCTGGGAACCAGACACTGCTGTAGGAGTGGAAACTTCTGCAAAAGAAAATTGCCTGTAATGGTTTGTGGTTGCCTCCTTTACCAGGCTGCAGTGAAGGAGTAAATCAAGTTAAACTGCACATATATTCCCAGACCCCTTTGTCAATGGTTCTTCGCTCCTGAGGGAAACCAGTTTGCCATTGCAATATTTTTGCCTGTAATGCAGGCAAGAAAGAAAATAACCTCAAAACTGCCTGGATAGACATTTCAGAAGTGCTGTGGCCTTCTGCCACTCCTTCTGAAGTCAGGGTCTTCTCCCATTGTATTAGATTTTAATAGAGTCGGAACAATGTTAAACTCCTTAAAAAACAAACAAACAAACAAACAAACCCAAAAAACAACCAACCACTATTTTCAGTGCATGATTTTATCAAGCTGGAAAATTTTTGTTCTGGAAAGCATGATGGGATTTTGTGATGCCCTGAGGTGGACTCCTTGATTCCTTCATGTTAACCCTATCCTTTCAGGGTGTCCTTGAAACTTTTCCTCACATTGTAAGAGTAGTGTTGCAGCTGACTCCCTGGTATTTCCTGCTTCTCTTACCACCATGGCAAAATGTGAGGAGGAACATGTCAAATAAAGGCAGGAACAGCATTACCTCCAGCAGCTGCACTGGCTGTAGAACTACTGGGATGAGTAGCAGTATGTCCTGTAGGATGGTCCCTTTGTGCTGTCTTCCTTCTCTTTTTTAGTTTCCAGCTGCTCATGATCATGTGTGTGAGCTTTTTGGGAAGGTTAGTCATGCAGTGGTCAAGGCTGTGTTTCTAAGGACCAAGTTGCTCTGTTTGCTCCTCCTCACTAAATGGCAGAATACAGGATCTGGCCTTAGCTTACCGCCTTATGGATGTATTTTCTTTTGTTATAGTAAAAATGGTTTTGTGTTCAAGGGATTCAGCTGTCAAACCTCCAGGTAAAGCTCCTTACCAACCTTTGTGAGCTTTTAAACTGATTTGGGGTTTTTTTGAGTCTCACTGGGTTCAGTCCTGGAGTAACTAAACAAATAAAATGTTTGATATTGAGATGTGTCTGTATTCTGCTCTCTTTTGTGGCTGATACCTATTGAGACATCAATCTTTGTTCTGTTCAAGTAATTTTATTTATATAATTTTAATTTATTTTACTTCCATATTCTTCAACAACTTCTTAAGGAATTTGTGCATGGAAAAATTAGAAGAATGATCCATGTAAGTCCCTGAAAGAGGTTATAAAATAAACATTATACCATGTGTGGGGTATTATTTTTTACTGTTAGTGGCTGCTCTCACTTTCTGGCATTTATACACATGGCCATCTGTTCGAAGGCTGTTTGAAGTGGCTGTCTTCCAGCACTTATGTAACTTGCCTGTAGAAAGGAAATGACATAATTTAGTTTCCTAGAGAATATTACCAATGCCAGAACTGAGGAAATAAAATATACCATAAATGGAATATGTATTTTAAACCTTTTTCCATTTTGCGGTGGGCCACCTCTCCTTACTGGTCTGACCATCCTTTAAAAGCAATGGCAAACCCAGGAAACCCCATTCATTTCACATACATTTTCACACACACTGCTAGCAGTCTGATGCAAGCCACTGTGCCCTACCTATTTTTCTGAAGTAAGGTCCAGTGAGACAGGACTGAACTGATACAATGGCAAAGCCTGTAATGTGCATCCATTGAAAGATATAAGCACAAACTAGCAGCAGCACCTTCATAATTAGACTGGGTGAAGCTTCAGCACTTTCAAGTGACCATGAAAGAGCAGCAGCTGTTTGTCATGTATGGAAAAAGCATACCACACCATTAATTTGAGATAAGCATTTTAATACAAACACATACTGAGTTTTAAATTAAGGCTGTGTATGTTCTGAGACATTATTTCTAGATCTTTATGAAGCTATAAAAGTTCTCAGCTGGCGATTTCAACTTAGCCATGTTGAGTTACATCACATGGGGACTTCCTCCTACTCTATGTTTCCAGAAGTTATTTCCTATGCTTGACTGTTGTTTAAAAAAGTGCTTATTAGATACTATTCAGTTTGTCTCAAAAACTACAGTGTAGCTGGACTTCAATTCATGACTAGTTTATTAAACAGATTTATGCTGCCTATTTTTTTTTCCTATACTTCTGAAGGTTTTTCATAACAAAGGTCATTATTTCTGTAAAAAGGAGATGGGAATAAGGAGAAAGATAAGATAATGATGACCCTTAATAATTTATAGAATTCATAAAATCTGCTACTTTTTGGATATTATCCAGAATATGTTGAAATTTGAGAAGCCACCCCCATTCATTTGAAAACATTACAAAACAGTACAAAAAGTATTGCTAACCTTTGTGCCTCTACAAAGAAAATAATTCTACTTAATATTAAGGTAGGGTTACCTGCTAACTGCGATATATTGGCTAACAAACTATGCTTATTAAATTATAATAATAATAGGAAATTCTGATGTAGTCAGAGAAGTGAGAAACAAAGGAGTTTATTTCCACATGATTAATTGTACAGAATTTCTAGGATGAATCAATAAAAAAAAGAGATGATTAAATGATTAATTTAATTATGCCTTTTTTAGGTATGGATCAGCTCATAGCAAGAGTTGAGATCTTTGTCTAGGTGACTACTTACAAATAATCATGTAAATTACTTCTTGAAAGTAGAAAAATGCTTAAAGACTAACTAAACATTACTATATGGAACTGATATGAGACAATACTGAAATTCACTGGATGATTTAGACAGCACTTAAACCAGTGTATTAGAAGGAACAGTTTTAAACCTATTAGTTAGAACTAATATGAAAAATAGAGTGATTATTATAGGGAATTTGCTTTTACAAATCTTTAACACTGCAGTACTGAAGTAGCATTCATTCTAGCATACACTGGAGTTGGTTATTGTATTCCTATAAACTAGCAATAAACCTCTTAAATCACCAAGTCCCCTAAATCCTTTGAATTTGGAAGGAGGTCTTAATGGAGTCATGACTTAACATGAGTCAGCAGTGTGCCCAGGTGGCACGGAAGGACAATGGCATCTTGGCTTGTATCAGGAATAGTGTGGCCAGCAGGACTGGGGATGTAATTCTCCCCCTGTACTTGGCGCTGGTGAGGCCTCACCTCGAGTGCTGTGTGCAGTTCTGGGCCCCTCACTTGAAGAAGGATACTGAGGTGCTGGAGCAGGTCCAGAGAAGAGCGACAAGGCTGGTGAAGGGACTGGAGGGGAAAGTCTTATGAGGAGAGGCTGAGGGAGCTGCGGTTGTTCTGCCTGGAGGAGACTCAGGGGGGACCTTATCACTCTACAGCTACCTGAAGGGAAGTTGTAGTCAAGTGGGGGTCAGGCTCTTCTCCCAGGCAACTCATGACAGGACAAGAGGGCATGGCCTGAAGCTGCACCAGGGGAGGTTTAGGTTGGATCTTAGGAAGCACTTCCTCACAGAAAGGGTGATGAACACCAGAATAGACTGCCCAGGGAAGTGGTAGAGTCACCATCCCTGGAGGTGTTTAAAGAATGATTGGATATGGTGCTGAAACAAAATTTGGAGCTTCCAAACCCCCTTGCTTTCCTAGCACTCCTTACCAAGGTGGGAAGCCAGGTGCGGCCGGGTAAGGATTCCAAGATAAATACCCAATAACAACAGAGTTATTATTAAGCAGGCATTCTTTATTGCAGCGCTGGGCCAGCACTGGAGATTCTCCTCCGTAAGTGCTCCAGCGAATTAGGAAAACACACCATCTAATGTACAGGAAAAACATATGTATTCATCAGATTTCCTGGAAAGGGCAGTATTACTCTAATGAGTTCCTGGAATTCATTTATATAGTCCAGGCATAAGTAATAAAATTAGGGTTAGGGTCTTTTCCCCATCCAGTGGTCGTTCATAGTCTTCCTCACACTGTTCACTAGTGGAACTCTGGGCTTCCTTTGCCCATAAATGGTCACGGGGTGAGCTCATCCATCCTGTGGCCCTGGAAGGCTCCAAGAAGACCAGTTTAAATAATTTTTCAGGTGCTTTTCTTGACACTGGTGCCCTCCTTTGTGCTTTTCTTGATGCCTTGAGTCCCTGTTATCAGGGTGCTCTGGCT
>JAAGNO010026195.1:0-14312 GCA_033439905.1 Ceryle rudis
GGGGTCCCCAGCAAGCTCACCCTCTGGAGATTTGGCCCAAGCAGCTGAGATCAGAGCATGGCAGGATCGGGCACGTCTGCAGAACCCCCCTGCGCAGCACCAGCAGCGGCCACGCTCATGGCTACCGCACCTGCAGCGAGAGGAAGCGCGGGGCGTGCGGCTGCTGGAGCAGGGAGGGCTGGGGGGAGGCAGGATTCACCCATCCTTCAAGAAAATACCTGCCAGCCAAAGGCAGGAGCCTGCATGAGATGCAAAAATTACAGGAATGTGACGCTCTGGTTGCACAACATCCAAAAAAAGCCAGGACACAGCAGTCAATAGTCACACGTTGTACCCAGCAACAGCTCATGAACATTGTGCAATGAGTCTTTTAACAGTCTCTGCTGCAGTTGTGGGTAAACCCAAACCTTTGGACACGTGCGTTTGGATCCACTAAGTAACACCCGTGTGGGTGCTATGTGTCCGCATTCGCTCTAACCACACACCCACAGCCAGCCCGGCCAGGCATCCAGCAGCTCTTCCACTCTCAAGTGCATCTTTCAGATTGCCAACGACTGTGAAACGGGCACGAGGATGTGCGCAGTACTATACGACTTTGTGTCTGGTCCCATTTATCTCACATTTAATCAGAAAAATGTATCTTTTCTTTAAACCTTACAAGCACCACAGAGGAGTCAGTGTAAGAATCCAGCCTTTTCGTATTTCCTTCATTTGATGGTGCAGCTTCATCAGCAAAGGTCCTGCTGGTAGCTTGCTTACTTAAAAAACAACAAACTTGAAAAGAAACTGCTCAAGTTTCTTAGCATGAAAATTTCCAGAGTGCTCATCAGAGTTAGAGCTCTTCCCCCAATCAACTAGATGTTTTAGAGAAGGGGGAAGTTCCTACCCTTTGTTTTTGTCATTCTTACCGATGCCTGTTAATAAAGCTTCACGGCATGGAAGAGGGGGTTAAAGAAGCAGCCCCTCGGTTTGCTGAGGGTGAAGGAAGCACAGGCGCACCTCTCGACTCTGCCTCTCAGGGGATTTCACCCTGACCTCAGACTGGGGCCGTAGCACCGGGCACCAGCCCTGCCTGCCCATCCCGCCCACGGGCAGCACTGGCCTCACAGCACCAGAGCAGCACCTGCCGCACCCCATCTGTGCTGGCCCTGCCGCTGCAGAGCTCCTGGAGCTCTCTTGGGCAACACCAAAAAAAGAACAGAGAGAAACGTAGAGCATGCTCAAACAGAGCTACACCCTCCCCCTGCCCCTTTTGCCCAGTCTCCCATTTTCTATCCCTTTTTTCCTTCACTTTAATCTTCCCACCGAGGTACTTGGCTTGCAGAAAAGCTCGGCTCAGGCCAAGTTTTGAGGCTTTTCAGACTCCAGACTTTCTTCTGTAGTCCTGTCTGAAGAAGAAGAGGGGAAAAAAAAAAGTAGCTACAGATTTTCCAGTGGGAAGAGAGTATTTTCTCTTCTCCCATAACTCAGACACAGCCAAAGGAATTTTTCTCAAGCTTGAAAACAATTCACCTTCCGGCAAACAACAAGCATGGAAAATTTAAGCCCAGCAGGTGAATGTTTGGGAAAATTTTTAGCCTATAGAAATTCTCATGTAACCTTAACTATAGGGGTCGCTATATGGCATTGAACCATTATGCAGCACCCTCCTCCACGCTGCCGCCTGTCATCAGCTTTCCCAAAGACAGCTACAAGTATTGGCATGAGAAAATATGATCTTGAAAAATACACGCACCCTACCCCTTGAAAGCCCCGTGCATCGGCTGCGGCTCTTCTCCGTGGGTCGGTCGCCCTGACGAGGGTCGGTCGCCCACCGGCTCGCTACCGGCTGCCGTTGCCTGTGCTGGCTGGGACCCCGGGTGGGCAGGGACCTGGGCAGGGAGCATGGGTCTCAGCAGCCACCACACCTGGGACCACACAGGAACACACACAGGCTACAAACTCAGCTTTGCTTAGCAGCCGGGACTCAGTGTACATATTTAAGTTAATCAGAAACAACAGAACCACCCAGAGACTAATTTCACCCTAGTTAACTAGCCACTGTGGGACCCTTGTAGGGAAGACTGAAGCATGTCCTCTCCACCTGGTGATGTGAGCTACTGTCTGAGCAAACATCCCCAGAAAAAGCAACAAAGTTAAACATCTGCTGGGCAGAGTGGCAACTCTGTGACCACGTGGCAGATCCACCATGTCCCCTTCTGGCTAAATGGCACCGACGCTCAGCTGACCCTGAAATTTTAAGTTAAGATAAAGCTCCTTTCTTCCTCCCACTCCTTCCTCAAGACATTCCTCTAGAAATACTCATTGTTTTTAGCAGAGAGCATCCAGCTTCTGCTTATCGGACACCAGAATAACAAGGCCAGCTTCATCGGGAGACATTCTGGTGCACTGACCAGGAGGAAAGAGCACGCACTCTTGGACCCCAGACCTTGTCTGACAGTACCAGGCAGGGAGAACCATTCACCAAGCAATGTTGCTTTGAGTCCCTCTAACAACCAGCCCTTCCTCTGTTCAGGAGCAGCTACAGTGAATAACAATGTTTGCCCAAAAAGAGAGGGAGTTTCACCAGTGCTCAGAACCACTGATAATCAGTGGTCTCGGTACCACTGCTCCAGCTGCAGACTGCCTTTGAAGGTGAGGGGGTACCTGTGTGGAAAGGAGCACATGCATCGAGGTCCCAGCTGGAGCACACACGGAGGAGTAGCATCAGTGTGTTCACCGATCTCCCTGCCAGGCACAGGTCACCCTGCCCAGAGGTCCCAGCTCCATCTGTGGGGCGGCCCATGGCTGTGAACTCCCCAGAGCATCCTGAGGAGCAGACCCTGCCCACTGCTGCTGCCCAGACACCAGCCCAGGCACAGGTACGAAAAGTCCTTTGGGAGTGCTGCGTGGCACAGGCAGCCCCCCAGCCCACAGATCCCACACCCCAGGAGCAGACCAGCTCCTCTGCTGGGGAATAAACAAACACAAGAGGTGATCGATGGTTCCCTTTGGAAAACACTAATCACTTGGCTGTAGCACATTCAGCAAGGCAGAGTGTGCATCAATCCCAGCAGCTGCCTTCAATCACAGCGGAGTTTAACTCAACCAGTTTAGGGGCTGCTATTAACCATCATCTGGTAGACAACATGCCCTTATTGTAGTAAACATTCATTTACAGCTGAAGGACAGCAGCACTTCTCATTGTCTCCACATATTTGTGGTGCTCCAGCTGGTCAGGAGCTGAGCAGCAGTTGCAATGGTGGCTGGGTGCAGTTCCTCTTGGAAGGGGGAGATATTTTGAAAATACCATGGCTGATATTTTTATACAATAGAGACATCATGTACGTAGGAGGCCTTTCTACATTTTAAAACATAGACTGAATCACCAAAGATAGAAGATGAACAAACCTACAAGCATATGAGTGTTTACGACCGCACAGATTTCTCTCCCAGCGCTCCGGGGAGCCAAGAGATAGCGTTCACTGGCAGCCCACGGGCAGGGCCACCGCCTCACCTCGGCAAGGGCAGGAGGGGATACGGACACACAGGCCACTGGTTTCTGTCTTACTCTTTCCCTTGAGCTCACCCTCACTCAGGGCAGCTGCCAGCACAATGACAGGAGAAGACACCTGTCCAAGGGGAGATAAAACATCAGGTGTTACCATCTGGATCTGGCAGCACATCCTGGTCTCCAAGGCAAGTCAACTCAGTGAGCTCCTGGAGTGAGGACTGCCATGGGCAGAGGTGGACAGCGTCTGTGCCCAAGCGCAGAGCTCACGGCAGACCCTAAGAATCCAAGCAGCCTCCATGCTTGGATCCTCTGTGCCCACCAGGCCATGGGGCAACAGCTTCATCCAGCCCCAGAGATGGGAGCTGCCCCCAGCAGGTGCCCGCATCCAGCACCAGCTGCTAACAATGCTTGGCAAGATCCAGAGGAGGTTGTGTTTGGCAAGGCAAATAAATGAGAACCAAATGGAGGGATGGCTACATGGAGTGTACTGGACTAGTGCTCCAAGAGTTTGACATACACTGCACTTTAATTACAGCTCTTACCAATCAGGCAGTAATTACTGGTATCCTTCCTGTAGCCTACAATTGCCTAATCTTGTTATTTGAGAGCCATCAAGACTTAAGCAGCTGGTGAGCTGTGCCTGCTTCTCAAAATGGCATCGCTTGGCCCCAGCACTCTAAACTGAAGACGGTGTGACAACGTGTGTTGGGATTCCCTCTGCAGCTCCTCAGGTCCTTTGGGGGTGGCACCCCTCACTGCTGCCCTGCTGTCCCTTTCCAGGCCATCTGCACCAGGTTTCACCCCAGCTCAGCTGACCCATCCAGCTCCCATCTGGAGCAGGCACTGGTCACCAGCACCTCACACTGCCAGAGTGGCCAAAACAGAGGTAAGAAAATCTCTGCGTGGAAATAATGCTGCATGGGACAGTCTGGGAGGATTCCCTGTGGGAACACAACACCTCCCTCTGCTCACCTGGCTGGAGTTGTCCCCAAGGGGTCACTTGTCTTTGGGTGTCTCCAGAAGCGAGCAGCTTCTGTGTGTGCGATAGAGGCTTGGGCAGCTCATCATCAAAGTCCAAAATCCACCTTCCAGCCACGTAACAACAGACCAAGTGTTCATATCCAATAATACACTCTCAGTATTGGATACTCCTGTTACTAGAATGGTGCCAGCTAAGCTCGGCTCTCCCCAGGGTGGCATGGAGGTGACTTCTCCCCAGATCCTCCCTGCACCTGTGTGTCCTCAGGAAGGAGGTGCAGCAGTGCAGGGCTGACCCTGATGCAGAGCACAGCCCCACAGACCCTGCGCTGCTGCACCTCGGAGCTGGCAGGGACCGGGCACTTGCGATGGTCGTCAGTGAGCCCACAAAGTGAATCTAAGCACAACCTGACCCAACAGCTCTTAATGTGACTCTGCTCAAAGATGCAGCAAGTGGGAGTTCTGGAAAACGGTCCTTTCCCTTTGGTGATGTTTAAGAGTTACTGCATGGTGGAAATGTTGATTGTATCTCCACACCATTCTTCCTTGCATACTTGTGTGACTTATCAGCCTGGGAAGCAGCTAAGGAGATGTTGTCAGCAGCATCCCTCTAGTAAGAAAGCCTGAAACGATTGTGATAATACTGCAAGTACTTAGGGCTTTTATTTTCTGAGCATTGCTAATTACAGGGGGTTACAGATGTCTCTCAGCTAGGAACCTCAGCTTGCAAGGAGAGTGGGATGTAGGTGGTGCTGGGGCAGACAGGAGCTGGCTGCCATGAGAAATTCTTTTTCCCACTGCCCTGTGAGGGTCCTTGTCCCGGGGACCCTTCAGTGGCCCAGCCTTTGGGTTTGAGCAGCAATTCTGTGCAAGCCTCCAGATGATGCTGGACCTTCCAAGAGCCCTTCCCACAGCAGCTGGGCAGACACCACTGCTTTCCCCTCTGCCGGGCCAAAAGGTGAGAGCTGCAGAGCTGCGCCTGTGCATCCTCGGAGAGGATGATTTTAGGGTCACCTCTCTGGATATATAAAAGGGCAAATTCAATTGAGGGCAAACCTGGCCACAAAAGGGGAGGCTCAGGAAGGTTGAGCTCATAGTCTCAAGCGCCCGCTCCATCCCTGCCCTGCACCAGCCACGCTGGGGTGGTGCACAGGCCCGGGGAGCAGGGACGGGGCACAGGCAGGATCTGATTGCACCGTCCTGCTCAGGGACAGCAACCTCTGACAGCTGAGCACAGAAACCCTTTAATCCGTTGCAGAGCTCGTCTGTCAGAGCTCCAATGCCCATGGGGAGGTATCAGTAACAAAATGCAGGAAAGAGAAATGAGAGTGGAAAATGTTTGGCTTTTTGTCTCCTTACTTGCTAGAAACACAACTGCTCTTGTTTTGCTGCTGGGAGCATTTCTCTGAGGCGGTCATGCCCGATGCCCCGGTGCTGCAGCAGGGTGCGGGCGGGAGGTCCTGTCCCCACGGGACCCCGCACAGTGTCTGTGGCTGTGCCGAGCCTGCTCCCGTGAGTGCACAGCTCGGGTGGCTTCACTCACCATCTTCCACCCTGCACCTCATCATGGGACAGCCTTGCTCGAGGGCAGGACCTTGTCCTGCCTGGCACGAGAGCAGAGCCCGGAGAGCTGATGGGTGCAACCTCCCGGGGCTGGCTGGGGAGCTGTGCCCCAACCCGGCAAAGCCCCTGGCCGGCGGCTGCTCCCGAGTCACAGAAATCGGAGAGGAAGGAAGCGATAAAGCCAAGGGGAAGGCAAAGGGAGGGGAGGGGACCCTATTTCTGAGCCATTTAAAGGAGCAATGGACATTTCCATCCGGCCAGTGCGTTCCTCTGCCCAGCTCCCCACCTAAGCCAAGGTGAAACGCGCGGCTGTGAGGGGGTGAGCGGAGGCTGCGCGCTTCCCCCGCTTGTAATCTGTGGATTAGAGCTTGTATAACGGGATTACTGGGGGCTGAGGAACGGCAGCGAGCGGGATCCAAATCGCACAGCGAAACAGGAGAGGAACCTGGAAGAACGTCTCTCACAGTACGAGTGCAAATACAACCTCGCAGGACTACATTTGTATTTTAATATCAAGTTTTCTGTAATGCAGAACATACTCCGGGTCCAGCTCCCTTGCTGGGCAGCTGCTGGGTTTCAGTGTGGAGGAATTGGCAAGATCTTTTCACCAGGTGAAATAAATAGAGTGCTGGGCCCCAGATAGGATTACGGTTTGTTTTCTTTAGGTGTATAGAATCCACGGGAAAGCTGAGCCCAAACGGAAACTCAACTCCTAAAGAATTTGGCCTATACTGGCCAGCTCCTGTCTGCCTGCCAGGCATGCTCTCCTTGCCTTGTATTTTGCTCTTTATCTTTTAAGAGGCTTTGTTAGCAAGGTATCAAGCTATTCTTTGTGTGCCTAGAGGACAGGGGGCTTCTTTTGAAACTATTTGAGGATGATAAAGTTACAGGGTTTTACCTGGAGAACTGTGATGAGAAAGTTCTCCTGGGCGTTTCCAGGAACAATCCCCCCCAGCTCCATCCAACACCCCCCGCACCCTCCCCCAAACCCAATTCCCAGCATTTTCAGAGCAAGCTGTTGGGGCTGAGCTCGGCTGGGGAGAGAAGCTGACCTGGCAGAACCTCACCCGTTTCTGAATCCTGTTTTCTGTTGCTAACATGTTTTCCTCCTGGTTGATTTTATCTTTTGTCCCAAAAGGCTTGTGAAAATCCCACAACATCTCACGCAGGGAGAAAGTGCACGAGGTGCGTGTTGCACAGCAGCTCCAAGTCAGGACTACATCCTGCCCTGCCCCAAAACAGCCGCAGTGGAGGAGATCTGGGTGAGGATGTTGACTCGAATTAACAGCAGAGGCAGAGACAAACGCAGCCCCGACGAGCCGAAGGCGTGTGCTCAGGCGTTAGCAGCACGTCTCTGCTCTCTCGCTTCCCTTTGTTTCTCTGGTGAGCAGCGTTTGGAGGAAGAGCCTTGGCGAGGAACTGCTGGAGCCTCCAGGCAGCTGCAGGAGCAGCACTCACCTCCCAACGCTGGGCGAAATCTGGGCTGGATGGGAGCAGCCCCACAGATGGGCAGTCCCGGGACAGACCCGCTGCAGTCCCCACGGGACTGGCACCATCCTCAGCCAGCCGGGGCGGTGGCATCGTTTCCACCAGTGGAGAGCCTGGCCGGAGCCTCACCGCAGTTAGACCTGGGGGGCCCAGAACAAAGGGGACAGCCAGACGTGTCCTGCAGCAGGCACCAGCGTGTTCAGTCAGTGCCCAGCACGATGTGACCTGTCCTTCAGAGTCCGAGGAGAGCCACCTCCCAGGGTCCTGACCCATGCTCTGCCCTCCAGGCGTGTCCCAGCTCACCCTGTTCAGGGCATCCCCACCCTCATCCCAGTGCATCCCACCTGGGAAAATAGGATCTGACCCTCAGGATTAGCACATACTAAAAATTCTGGGCCCCAGGTCTTCTAAATCTACTACTCCAATGAGACAGCAACACACATTATAAAGCACAAGAAGTGTTTTATTGTGCATTTCTCTCGACCAGATGAAAGCCCTTGTGCCTGCAGCTCATCCCACAGGGTAGTGCTGGGCACAGAGGACTTGCAGTGGGCTCCTCTCTCCCACAGCTGGGAGCAGCCTTTACTCCTCTTGGTTAAAATACAGTCTTGAAAACTCTTGTGGGAATACCCAGGGGAATCTTGCACTAAATGCAAAGCTTATTTTTTCACCTTGTGCATGACATGTTCTCTGCCGAAATACCTTTTATTTGGCTGTTGAAGGCAACATCTTCTTTAATTTGAGAAAATAGGGGAGGTAGAGTGACCTAATCAACACCGAGTCAAGCATAAGTCTCCAACAGTAAAGTAGGCCGCAGTGGTCGGAGTTTTCTTCAGACGCTGGCCATGGGAGTGTGTCAGCCCCCACCAAAACTATCCCGTGGGGGCTTCAGACACCGTAACAGTGCTGTGGTGGGTCTGCAACTGCAGCAACCCAAATCTCCACTGCAGTCAATCTCCTTTCGGGTGGGTGCGCGAAGGGGCTCTGAAGAGTCATTCAGAGCTTACTTTAGATCTTTCTATACCTTTCCTCCCACCGTGAAGCCAAGGCAGCTCCATGCACTGCTGTGCCCGTGCAGCCAGGCTCTGAGGAGCAGACGTTCCCAAAGGCGAGGAGGGGATGGTGGGAGCAGAGCTCATCCCTCTGTACCACCCCCCTCGGCTTCACCACCTGGGCAAAAAATTTGGAGAGCTGCAGAGACATGATCAGAGCTGCCTCAGGGAGGACGAGCGTGGCCGGGCTCCTGTTGCTAATTACACCCCCGCCCCGGAGCAGCGCTGCTCAGGTGAGACCTTCGCGGGAACAAAGGAGCCCTTGTAAGGAGCATGCTCGGCATGTGATGCTCAGATGGGTAGGACCCCAGGTTCCTCTGCGGCTCTCCCCTGTGCTCTCTGCAGAGCTCCTCTCTGCCGCCAGCCACGCAGCCTCCACTGCTTAGCCCGTAGGGCTGGGGCCCCGCACAGAAGGGGGATATTTGTAACAGGAAATCAGATGTTTCTGATGTCCTTTTGCCCATAAATTGCTGCTTTTCTTTGCTAAAAAAATCACAGAAATCTGAACACGACCTAGCCCAAAAACTATCAACTCCAGAGATGTTGATTCACAGCTTTATGAACATCTGCAAACGGCAGATAATAAGAGGAACTGGCTTTGTACCATCAAGAGAGAGCCAGGCAGGCGGCAGTTCCCGAGGCGAGGGCAGCCGGCTGGTTTGCCACGAGTCACCTGGCTGGCAGGGCCGAGGGGCGTTCTCTGGCAAATAAAAAGATCAATATTTGCTTGACATTCAGAAAATCCTCCCAGCCCCAGCCTGCTGCTGCTACAAATCAGAGCAATCGCTTATGTGAGCGCTGCGAATGCACTTCTCTGCGGAAGACTCCGGGTTTTTAAACAAGCCAGCCCACCTCCTGCCCCACGGAGACGCCTTGTTAATATTAAAGTGTCAAAGCCACACACGTGCATTAACAGGGAAAATCTGTCCACCTACTGTTTTGCAAAGCATGTCCTGCTCTGCCAGAGTGGCCACTGAACAGTCACCCCAACCAGGAAACGCTGCCGGGTGACCAGCACAGGAAACTGTTCCCCCAGCAGCTCATGACAGCCCGCAGAGAAGCAAAAAGCAGCCCGCTTTGGGCTGGCACATAGAATGCCCCTGTGCAGTGCACGTTCCTTGCACTGTACCAGCTTCACGTGCATCTGGGAATGCAGCTTGTGGGACTTCAGCAGTGGGGCTGCGAGAGCCTCTCAGTGCCTGAGCACACCAAATCCACAAAGAAATGGTCGGATCGTGATATCACAGGGAACTCTCGCCAAACCAGCTGAAATCATTCAAACATTCAGAGCGCGCTTATGGGGGGGGACCCTCTGTTCTAAATATATTCCTTTGAAGGCAGATTGTTATTTAAACAGCTATTGCAAAACAGGGTTTACATGGAGCTGCTCTAAACTGCAGAGGGAGGGAAAGCTGGTTGTGGGCACAGTCACCACCCAGGTATTTTAATTGCAAATCCCAGCATGTTTTATAGATGTCTAGAGAGTATCTTTTTACGTGGGCTCCACGGATTACAGTAAGATCCATCATGTTTTATATGAACCTAGTGACAGTCCATAAGTCCCACCCTGACGATGCCTAAGATGGGAGGATACCACAGAACAGCCCATCCATGAGCCAGAAATAGTTCAAGGCATCTCCTCACAGTCTGAGGCTCCCAGGAGAGGTTTAGCTGAGCAGAGCAGCTGTGGGGCAGTGCCTCTGTCCTGCACATTGGAGACATGTTCCCTCTCAACACCTTCTCACCAGCCTCAGCTCAGAACCCACAGCTCCTGGAGACCAACCGTGAGGAGCCTGCCAGGGCAGAGGAGCCTGCAACAGCCCAGCCTCCAGATCCTGGAGCAGAAGGGTGGATTGTCCATCCATTCCCAAAGGCTCGCATGTCCACGGTCGGTGTGGTGAGTTGAGGTAAGGTAAGGTAAGGTAAGGTAAGGTAAGGTAAGGTAAGGTAAGGTAAGGTAAGGTAAGGTAAGGTAAGGTAAGGTGGGATTTCCACAGTGCTCCTGGTGTGATGCACCAGTCTGTATCACTTCAGCAGCAAGAGCTGGTGAACAGTTGGGGTGGCTGGGCAGTGTCTGTGGTCCCTTCCTGTGGGCACTGTGTCTGTCCTCGGGATGTGAAGGCAGGGCTGAGCCTGTGCCCAAGGCTTCCCCCAGTAGAGCAGAACCTAATAACTAGACCAAAGAGACGTCCAACCTAAACCTCCCCTGGCAGAACTTGAGGCCAGTTCCTCTTGTCCTGTCCCTCATTCCTTGGGAGCAGAGCCAGAGCACCCCTGGCTCCAACCTCCTGTCAGGGAGCTGTTGAGAGCCAGGTGGTCTCCCCTGAGCCTCCTTTTTCTGCCTGTGCAATCTCCTGATTCCTCCAGACCTTGCAGCATCCCACTTCCAGTTCCCTGCTCCTGCAAACAGACCATGGTTCTCAGGCTTGCTGCTTTTAGGCTCAAAACGCCCAGTATATGAGGAAAAAGCAAGGGCAGGAGTAAGAGACAGTCTGCACCAGCCACACAGGGGGTTGTCCTCGCACACCAGCACAACCTGCCAGCAGGCACAATGGGAAGAGCTGCTGTGAGCCTCTGGACGTTCTCCTCCCAGCCCTGCAAGAGTGTTGTTCATGCACGTCGCTGGGCTTTAGCTCAGCTTTCGTTTTGTTGTAAGTACAAATAGGGGAGTCCCAAGTGTGTCTGCAACCCGAATGTGAGACTCCCAGTGGCAACCAGCCCAGCAGTCAGCAGGGGCAGCATGTCCCATTTGGCCTGACATGACCGGTGCATAAACGCTGCAACCTGCTACAGTGCTTATTCCAGAGATCCCAGGGGTGCCGTCTTTCCTGGAAAGTCTGTCAGTCTCTGCTCAGACACGGGTTTTGCTTCCTGCATTAGAAAGCTTAAAGAGAGGTGGTGGCAGGTCTGCTGTGCCTCTGCTGCTCTAGGAAGCCATGCACAGCACTGTTCTTTGGAGGAGGGCTGTGCCCTTTGTGGGCTCGTACAGCCATAAATTCCCACCCTAGGGTACCTAACGGTGCTTTTCAAGTACAGCACCGCTGAGGGGAGAGAAGCCCCTGCAAAGCATGCAGGGTGGGAACCGTGGCATTAGCGATCACTCTGACACTCAGCGGTGCGGGCATGGGGACACAAAGGCACTCGACTGCCAGCAGCAGCGTGATGGCTGCAGACGTGACGGGGGTGCTAAAGGAAGATGTCTCTGTCGCTCCTGTGCAAACGCTGGCCTGAATATCCCGCTTTCCCCATGACCTCTGTTCTGACACAAGGGGCAACGTCTTGCCAAATTCAAAATGAAGCTTCCGTTCACTGAGCTCTTCCTATGCCCTCCGTCCTCGTGAGTGCTTGCAGAGATGAAGTTTGTTGTCAGAAATGCCTACAGTGAACGACCTGCCAGCCCCTCGCTGAGCTCAGCTCCTCACGGCGTGGAGTTTGCTTTGGTGGAAGCAGCGAACTGGCAGCCTCAGCGGTGTGAGTGAGGGCAACCTCAGTGCCACCACATGCAGCCAGAGGGAGGGTGGAGGGGCATGGCCCTGATCAGCCATCCCCAGTGCTTCTGGTCACCAACCAGCATCCCCTAGGACATGACAGGGCATCACAGGCTCCTCTGGCAGCCAGCTAGCAGGACCAGAGTATCTCATGGGATCCTGACCTGAAAAGCAGAGATTCCCTGCCAGTCCTGCAGTGCTGGAAAGCAAAGGTGGGAAAGCTCAGCTTCTGCCACCAAGACAGATGCCAGTCCCCCCCAAACCTCCTGCCCCCAAGGATGGACCATGGGCCTACTGCTTCTCTTTGCCAGGCTGGGGACTCCTGACCGGCAGTTTTCCTATCTGGCACCTTTGCAGTAAAGTGCCTGAGGGCTGGAAAAGCCCCAAACCTCTCTGGCACCGGTGTATAAAAAGCACTAATAAACAAGGACGCAGCCTCCAGGGCAGCCACAAACACAGGCAAAACAAGAAAGAGTTCGTGTACCAGTACAAAAGCATCATAAATACTCTCCCACTGCCAAAAGACCTCTTCAGTCTTTTACTAAATCTCATCACAGGAACAATTTACAAGCCAATAATGCTGAACAACTCCATTCCAAACTCTGTGTTAAGCTTTATTTCAGGCTTTCACACTTTATCATGTTAGCACCTCCTGGGCTGGCACTGGACTAGCACATGCCAAGTTGAGAAAGGGAAGCGATGGAGTGGGGCTCGTCTCTGCATCTGTGAGTCTTCCAGTCTGGAAAAACTGCGCTTTATCATAGACACCCAACTTGCAAGGTGGACTTCGTGTCCCCTTCCCAACTGAATGCCTTGTGATGGAGACTTTTGGCCACAAAATCCTTAATCACTTTCCCCTAAAATGCAGCTCTTCAGTAAGAACTCTATCCTGGACGTCATCCATCCTTGTACTGCAGGTATGTCCAGGCCCTAACTCCTGTGGTTGTTGGAGTCCTGGCGCATCCAGGAAAAGCTGGATATTCTGGGCTCCATGTTCTGATGATCAGCACACTAGACAGAGCCCTTTGCATGCTCCCAGCCCTGCCAACAGAACCCATCCTGCTGGGAGCCCCACCTCTCCCTCTGGAGACACATGTAACACCCCCCCTCGTATCAACAATAGCCATCGACCAGGAATCTAAAGGAACTACATGGGAACTGACGTGCGGTAAATCATAGAAAAACACCCTTGTAGGCTGAGTTTGAGAAGGGAACTTAATGTAATTATCTTAATAAGAGGAGAACGTCCCTCTTTGGAAGTCATCTCCATTAACTAATGCAATCCTATTCAGTTGTAATGTAATTGTGTAAGCTTTGTAGCTTTGTGTCTCCCATCCCAGAGCCCGGCTCATTACAAGAACAATACAACTCTGTTACATTCGGTGTCGAGGCCCCGGTGTCCTCCTTCTTCACTCGCGCACTGATACCCAAGAGCTGGAAGACACAGCTTGCAAATGTTCCATAAACAATAAGGCGATGTAAATGGAGATGGCTGCTGGAGGATCACCTGGGGGGACTGGCAAGGTGTAGACCTTTCCCAAAGCTGGTCGCTCCCTGGTTTTCTGTGACTCCAGAAGGCAGCGATGCTCCACCAGCCCTCCCTACTGCCAAGGCTGCTTCGAGATTCCTCGCCTGCAAATGTGCAGAGCAATCTCCGGTGGCTTGCCCTGAGAGAACGTGTTACTGATAGCTGCTTAATTCAAATTGCAGCTTCTTTAGAAAATACTTCTACAAACATTGACACTCAAAAAAAAAAGCTCTCTTTAGCCTTTTATAAGCTAGGAGTTTATTTTGTTAATATTTTTCTGCATGGCGTGTTTCAAATGAGAACATTCTGAAAGTAAATTGGCAGAGTATTTATTGCTGTTTATTTCTAAGCAGCTATAAGCCAATAATAATAGAGAATCCTCTTCAAGTGAAAACTAAATTCCTTTCGGTTAAAATGCTCAGCGCGAAGTCTGAAGCTGCATTTTGTCAAGCAGATGCAGAGTGTCACCTTATAACGCCCATGTTAATAGAATAATAGGATTGGAGCTGTGGCTAGCTACCCAGATCAGCACGATAATCCTGGCCTCGAGAAAACAATCCTGTGCCGAGCTTTACTGCTCTGGAGAGAGGGCATCCCCGGCTGGCCCAGCCACCCCCGCGGCAGGCACACGCACACATCGACACAAACACGCTGGGGTTAGCACTTAATCCTCTAACTGCCCACGAACACCACAAGTATTCATCAGAACAGCGGCCGGGGTC
>JAAGNO010026198.1:7334-29265 GCA_033439905.1 Ceryle rudis
GAGCCGCTCTCCCGGCTGCGGAAAGTCGCAGAGGAGCCCCTGGGCGGCCCTTCCCGCCGCGATTCCCTTCCCCGGTGCGGACTGGCCCGCACTGGAGCTGGGCTCCTCGGCGAGTTACCGTTAGCACGTTTACACTCTATTGAGATAGTCTCTGCAGGGCAGACTGAAAGTATGAGGAACTCTTTGCAAGTCCAATCTTTTGTTTCAACCTTACGTTGCACCTGGTAAGGTGAAAACCTGCACAAATCGTTCAAAACATTCTTCTCATTGTCAAAATCAGAGTCCCAAGTATCTTCAGTTTATGAAATGGAGATTAAACAATTTTGAGATTCCTTAACTGAGGTCAATGCATTCCTAAGTTTTATGTATCTGTGCTTAAAATACATTTTCCTTTTGATTTAAACTGTAATAGTAAGTAGAAATTACTAAATGTTTTAGAAGACTTCACCTTTTGAGTTCTCTACTTGGTAGTGTGGAAGGAATATCTGCAAGCCAACTTGTTCTGCCAGACACCTAAAGAAATAATAAAAGAAACACTGCAGAACATGAGAAAAACACGAGGAAATAAGCTGAGTGTAAATTTTCTCATGCTTCTTTAGATAAAAAGAAAGCATATTTAACAATATTCCTTTCTTAAATGAAAAGCCTTGAGAAGTGATGAGGCATAGGACAAAACAGTCAGGTACTCGCCCAGCTATTGCTGTTAACACCCCAGAGAGCACCAAATTCATAACCTATTTCTTTCCTACACTTCTCTCACTGTTACCTGACTCAAGGCTGAGGAGACAATTCTTATCAGAGCCATTTGGAAACTGAAGACCTTACTTCCACCAGAACTGTGAAGGATGCAACACCGCAAAACCTTTAATTCAGCATTTAAATTCATTTATAACACTTCCTCCCCCTCCCCCCCCCCCAAGTCTTCTAGAAGAAGAATTATACAATTTTATTAAATAAGGTATGTGAGTTTGATGGAACAATATAATCATCTGTTCACAGAAGTTAAACATCAAATGCTAACAACCGTCACAACCCAGCACCCGTGATCACTTCCCTCAAGCTTCCTGAGCTAGACATGCTTTTATTTCTCTCTAAAGCTTCTCAGTGGAGTTTTTCATCCCAGTAACTAATTATTCCTAGGTTGTTGTTTTTCAAAGCAATGTAAACTTTTAACAAGCCATAATTTTTTGTAGCAAGAAGTCCCATGAATTGACAGCCTACTGCATCAAAAACAATCTTTTGTTCAGTTAAAGTCCTTCTCCTTTAGAGATTCCATATATCATTAGCTGTGTCTTGTGCAAGTAAATAATGCTACCCTACATGTTCCTGTTATCTCAAGCATTCTGTACCTTATAGTTCTTGGGATTTCTTGAAACTCTTTTTTGTTCATCTATAACCTTTTGAAATTAAGATAATTCAAGAGAAAGGCACATACCAAGGGTTACACAAATAACATAGCAGATGCTTTCTGATTTGTTATTCTTCAATAGCTCATGTAAAAATTCCATCACTAACTGGATGGCTAAAACTCGTCACGCTCTATTTTGTGAGTTCTTAGTAGCTAGTATTTCTTTCTGTTCCATTCTGTAATTTTCCCTAAATGACCAGCAGCCAAATAACTACGAAATTCCTTTAAATTGCTCATTCTTTAAAAGTTGGAGTAACAATGTCATTTTATAAAATGACAACTTAAAAGAAATTCTCTTATGTAACGAGGCTGAAACACAAGAGGACTCTTTGTACACATATTTTTTTAACCATAGAATTACTATAGTTTGTGTCTGCATAACCTGGAAATAGCCTAATTATCTCACCAAGCTTGTCATTTTCTAAAAGGTTTCTCATTCATCCCAACACCCCTATTTTTGTTACTGAGCTATCGAAAAAGCTTCTAAACCTTTCAGTTCTACTACACAGCAAAACTACTAGCAATGGGCACTATAAATACTGACTGCAGTCAAGCATTTGGATGGGCAGTTCAGTTCAAACAAACTTTCAAATTCAGTCCCACATTTTCACAGGAAAAAAAAAAGGGGGGTGGGTGGGATGTATAGCCAAGATACTAAAAAGTGGAGCAAGAGAAGTTTTGCAACCCCTTTGCTTGTATTCCATTCTCAATCAACACTCCACTTGCTCTGCGACAAAAATCCAAAGAAAGTGAATTAAACCTTTGTCAAGAGCAGACTGAAATAGCCACAAGCAGCAAAGGACCAGTTTTGCTCTATGTGTAAAGGACTTAAGTTCTATAAAGACTAACGGCAATCGTATCTTGGCTTATCCTCAGGTCAGACTGAACATTTTTACCCCATGTACTATGCATCTTTTTGTGTAAGTCTTCCCTTTCCTCCCTTTTAGAGTTGCCTGAGAAACAGTTACAGGTTGTTGCTCACTTAGATTTTAACTACAAAGAAACGTGTACAAAATCACTCCAAATGGCAAGCAAGTACATATTTGGTACTTGCACTAGGAACAAACATCTATTAAAAAAACCCCAAACCTACCATGATAAAATTGCCTCAGCATTTCCTTTTTATTCCCAGCTTAGACTATTTCCTGCAGAGAGCAGGTATATGCAGAACTAGAAAATCAGCGTAGCTGGTCTGTTGGCTTTATCAGTTGTTCATAGTTTCAAAGACCAGATGAACCACTTCATACATAATCCATAATTTTGCATTCTAGCTCAGTAGTCTCACTCCACTGGTGACCTTTTTGGGGGGGTTTCACTTCTGCTTGTGGACTTGTCTTCAGTTCTTAAAATAAGGTTGTAAATATTAAATAGGAAATTTCTAATACTTCATGAAAATCAAAGTTACAAGTATGGCCACAGTAAATCAATGCTGCTTCTGCTTTCAAAGTTATTTTCTAAGAGAAAGAAATAATTTCTCCATTTAAATATATATTTGAGTAAAGAATGAACATGAAAGAAAAATCAGCATTTTGGAGAAGCCTACCATTAAATATGAATCAAAGTTGCTTTAGAGATGAAAGAAAATACCTAGTGAACTCCACCTTTTATCACATCTGATTCAAATAATGAATTTAGCAGATCTATACTAAAATATAGCTACTAGTCTGTGTAGTGGGATAGGAGCTCTATGTTAGCCTTCTAAGGTTTTAAGGATATAAATTGAATTAAGACTATAATGCAGGAAAGGCAGTAGCTTGAAAAAATGTGATCCAGATGCCACTAAGGCATTTTCTGCACCTCTCTTAATAAATAAATAAATAAAGGGGAAAAATCAGAATTTTTAATTTGGGAAGATAACCTCAGAAGGTCACCTGTCTGATTTCCAGACCCCTCCTACACCATGACTCAAAGCTTCAAAAAATGCAATTTGGAACCAGTTTTCTCAAGAACATTTCAGCCAAGTCCTACCTACTCCCAAAGATGCAGGTATCACATCCTGGACACCCGTTCCAGTACTGATGACCCTCACTGCAAAATTTCTTTCTTAGCATCCTACTGGAATTTTCCGTAATGCAATTTGTGTTTGTCATCCCTCATCTATATCAACTTAAATATTTGGATTTCAGATAAAGCCAATAATCAAATTTCTTTTTCTTGCTGGTTAGCATCAACTAGAGACTGCCTACCAAAAGGCCTATGCTTTTGTTACTCACCCAGGATGAGTTTTGCACCTTAACAAGTACATCTGGAGCAGCCCCTGACTGTTGATGCATGCTAGGTGCTGAAAAAATTATTCAAAATTCTATCAAAACAGTGAAGTTGTATATTAATGGTATTAATTGTGACCAGAGTGTCAGTTTCTTTCTTAACTGATCTCAGTCCTTTATCTAAAGGACACAAAACATCTGCTATAGAGCTTCGGACAACTTTTAGCTCTCAGAGCAGAAATTTGATTTGGATTTTCATTCAAGGAATTTTAATACTCAAGTGATAAAATCATCTTTAGCTCTCAATGCTTTCCCAGCTCAAGGGAACATACACTGTTTAAGAAGAAACTGACTCCAGTATATTTCGTCACAGACCGAGTGATTAACAAAATGAGTCATCGCGTTGTTTGAACTATGGGGCTTATAACATCAGCTGTCTAAACTCAGATAAGTATCACTGCTGATGAATCAACATTTATTGTTTCCACTTATAGCCACAAAAAATAATATTTATGGAAAAATTTTAGCTACAGTACAGCCCCTAGCATATGCTACATTGTCAAAATAGCAGCTAGATCACAAGAAATTTCAACACAGTACTCACTCTGAAAATATATTTCTCTTCCCCTTGGAATTTGTGCCATTCCATTTCTCTCCCCACCAAAAAAATTTCCACCCTCTACAACTCAGGGACCTAATTCCATTAAGTACCTTGGAAAAAACACAGCCATAGGTAAACACAGAAGGTCAGGGTTCAGTAGAATTTCACGGTTCTCTGCTTTTCACTAATCAGTGTTTTCAGTTTTACCTCATGTTTAAACACTTGATCGTTTAATGCTTCTGATGTTCTCACGAAGTTAAAGATAACAGGAGTTTTATTATCTTAAGAGAACTGTTTATAGGAAGGGGTGTGTCTAAATACATCTGTAACTGGAGTAACTGAAGGCACATCCCAGTTCTTAGACTGCAATAACATGACTGGAGGTAGAACCGCTGCAACCCCAACTTTGCAAATATGAACTCGATTTTCCAAATACACTTTCCAATAGCACTACTGATCAATGTGTTAATAATGTACAGAATACCTTCTCACATTCAAAAAAGCTAAAAGACTGTAAACAAAAAGAATTCACAGTGAAATGTGCCATGATATTAAGTTAAATCAAATAATTTGTTCATGCTAGCTCTTGATGCTTATTATAAACTTAACAGCAGACTTATTCCACCACACAGTTCAGAGGATATTGTTTCTAGCCTGAGATGATCACCGTATTGAAACACATAAAAATGCTTAACTATTAGGACTTTTGGCACCCAGTTTGTCTGATGATTTAGTAATTGTAATAAGAAAAGTAGCTTATTGCTGGGAATTCCTTATCTGTAACAGAAAAACAACAGGCTGCCAAACTCGGATATATTCAAGTGAACAAACAAAAACTTATGAAAGGCAATTATACAAAGAAAATTGTTCTAAGGAAGGAAAAACATAAGAGAATATATATTACACACATTGATTCACTATATACCATTGTAACACGCCTTATAACTGTAATTTTGAACACTTTTACAATGAGAAAGACCAAAATTTCAAGAAACTTACTGGAAACGCAAAAATGGAGGTCCAGTGTCGTTAGCCAGGATGGTAGAATTGAAGTACCATCAGGGCTGATAAACAAAACAAACCAGCTAACTAGTGATGAGTATGGGAACTGGATTGCTCGATGAGAACTCTGGATTTAGAAACAAGAAATACTTTTTACTTTACAATCTCATTGAGCAAAGGTAGTGAAAAGAAGGAATAGTATCTTATACTTTGAATTTATGTGTGCTATGTGTGCTACTTCTTACATCACAAAGAAAAGCTTTTAAAGACTTTTTAACAGTTTAAAATCTATGGGTTTCTTGTCTCAGCTTAGAAACTCTTGTTGCAGTATTAATATTAATTTTAATTGTTATTTTTAGTATTAGCATTATAAGTATTATTTTGGAAACATCCCTAGATGGAAAATTAATTGTTCCAAGACAGAATTCTTTTCCTTTTCACAGAAGGACTGGCGTTCCCATCTTGTTTTGCTTCCCTCATTGGTTTGGATAAGATTAAGTATCCGGAAATACAGTTAACCCCAGGGTTGAAGTATTTCGTTCAGAGAAACTTTGATACAGTCAATCATGTTTTGAACATAGGGAAGCAGGCAAAGAAGAAAGTTTTAATTATCATTAGAAAAACAGTTCTGATGCTCAGTTTGATTACCTTTAGCGTAACATTCCCTTGATATTTCAAGTTAATTACGAAGATTTGAACTGAAGTTGTTCAGCATATTGATATTATATATCCTGCATAATTTAATTATTACAGAATGGCACTACACTACAAGCTTTATAGCTATTTTTGTTAGGTTTTTTTCCAATAGAAGGATAGGCAGAGAGGCGGATAGACAGGCAGCTGTTCTATAACAATTAGATGCAAAAATCTGGCATTTTCATGATAAAAAGCTGAAGTTAATAGGTCTGTATTTCCTAAACAAACCAGTTTGGTTACAGCCGCCAGGAAAACTATAATCCTGAAACAAAATAGATTTCAACAAACCAGTTCAGTTCTATATTGAACAAACAAACAAAAAAACCCCAAACTTGTTCCTCAGCAGTGATCCAACCAACCAGTCAAATCCCCCCAAACCCCAGAACCCAATAAAAGCCCTCAAAATCCTAAAATTCAAACCCATCTAAGAAAGTCCGATGGCTAAAGCATTCAGGTGAATTAAAACTGGTTTTCTTACAGCCCAAGAACTGTGCTCAGCACCCAGTTATTCTCCTGCTTGCACACTACCTTTCTAATCAAGAAGAAATTCCATCCCACAGATTCAAAACATATATTTTGCAGTATTCATCTAACTCCTACATATACAAAATGCTACCATGACAACTTGGATGCTGAAAGTGAGTTAAGTAGATCATATTCTGCAGTTAGATGCACTGTTCCAACATAGAAGTATGAATATTTCAACTTTGATCTAGTGACAAAAGAGAAAAAAAGAAAAAAGTAAAATAAACCCCTAAGCACAGGGATGGTCTCTTCATTACACACCAGACCTAGCTGGCGTGCTCATATCACTGGATTTACTACTGCCACAAAGTCTTTTCGATTTATGCATCTCATCTCCATTAGCTTGGTGCAAACAACCCCAATATGTCTAACATTAAAACTTACGACTTGGACTCTTATGGGCAAAACTTGCACTTGCAGATAAAATTTCATCAGAATTTAGCCTCTTTTTTGATTGCATTTCTAGTTTGAAGCCAAACTCTTTCCAGTTCAAGAAAGTCAAAAAACCCTCAACACACTAAAAGGATAAATTCTTTAAACATTCTATTTTAAGCTTTTCTGATACCAAATGTTAGATGCAAATATATTTAACAAAATTAAATATGATTTTTTACAAGCACAAGTAAATAGCCAGTATGTATTAGAAAGAACGACCCAGTTAGAGAAACACTGGGAGTCACCTGAGTGACAGTAACAAACAAACAAAATATAAATATATAGAAAAAAAACACAATGAAATTTCCCAGCTTATACACCTGCTGTTTCAAAACATTAGAATTATGGATGGAAAAATCTAGGAAGTTTGAATACCATCCTTTGGCATGACCTGGTGACAGCTCTGAGTAACAACAAAGCATATGAGGGGCTTCTCACCATGGGGCTCCTTAATTGCTGGCTACACACCAACTACATTTCATCCCTATTGAAAAGTCATTGTTTAGGGGGAAAAGACAAGAACAAACACCTTGGAACACAGCTGCCCCTTCTTTGGAAATGTGAAGCAGTTTCTCTCAGGTACGACCGTCAGATTTCTCACATCCCTACGCTGATGGCCTAAATCTCATTCCATCTTCTTTCTACTTTGGGTCAATCAAGAGAAGTTAAGTCCCTGTCAAAATTAATGTATAAAACTTATGTAGATTAACCTTTAAGCACAAAAGTTTATGTTTGATTTATTGCAGTTCAATAAGGAATAACACTCAGATGAGTTTTACTCAGCTAACTAATAATTTCATCATTACACCATAAATGTTACCAGCTTCTGATTGCAAATTTCCTCCAATACACGTTGACAACTGTGTTTAAGAACATATCACTTAATTATCTCAGATTTCTTCAAGTCTTTGCCACCTTGCTTTGATATTATAGATTATGTTTTCTGCTAGAGTTCTAGAAAAGTTAAGTAGCTCCTCTAGTAGATGCTACCTAACAGATATTAGTTTGGTTTTCAGAGACTATGTATTTGGAAGGTATCCTGAGGGGATCATTTAGTCCTATCCCTTTCCTTACAGGGGAACTTTTCTGACAGATAGCTGTAGCATTTTAAACTCTCAGTGCAAGAGCTTTGGATTTATTTTTTTTTTTCCTTTTTAGGTGCTATTGCAAATAAAGATCCTCTTGGATACCCTGCGTAAAAGATTTAGAATGATTTCTAATGCTCCAAGAAGAGCCACACACACTCCCACCAGATGAGCTTTCATTATTATTTATTATTTGTTATTATTAAGAAAAGATCAGTCAACATCTGTGAAACCTGACTGACTGATGGTTTGGAAATCCTAGGACACACCAAGTACTCAGTTTCCTGCAATCAGTGGGAGTTTCCCATTCTTATTATACTAGTACTCAAATTATCACTGTCATTAGCACAACAGAAAATGGCATTGAACAGACTCCTTGAACAATGGTGACCAAAGTAACCAATTGCATCTAAATTGCCTGAGTGCCTTGGGATTTCTGGATAAGTAACTACAGCAGTCAGTAATATGATTAAAATCTGAGCTACAAGGCCATCTGACTATGCTTTAGATCCTTATCAGTATATCTCCAGATTAACAGTAAGCACTATATCCATAGCAAGGTCATTTTCCACAGCATGTAGATATTAGAAATCTGCCATAGAAGACTGCTGCTAGGTATCAAAGGGAAAAAAAAAGGTAGAACACAGTTTTTTCTCACTGAAAGAATTTTCAGTGTGTCTGAGGCTTGCCACCACGTGAAATATGGAGACATTACCATTTGCACTGCAGAGACTATCAACATGTAATAATAGAAAAATTACCAATTCAAAGACTTAATAATAAGAGTCTTTTTGATAACCCCATTTTAGAGTAGATGGGAAAGCATAAGACAATTCAGTGAAATCTTGATAAAATTACAAGATCCTTTATTTTTACCTCTTTCAAAACTATTTAATTTCTTCCACAAGTGCATGCAAGTGAGGGACAGAAGCACCATATAGCATATTCGTCCTTTATAATGTATCCTAATCCCTGTCAAAAGGAAATGATAAATTTGAAGAACCTTCAGTGTAGCAACAGCCAAACTAGCAACTTATCTTGAAAATCAAAGTATACTCCCTTCAGTAGAGAAAATGCAGCTACAGTGGAAAAAGGGAGCAAAGCATACAATAAAGAATTAAAAAGTATAACCTCCACCTCTATGTTATCATCTTGCCTTCTGTGCATTCTACATGTTCAGAGCTAGTAGTTAACAAAGTCACTTCTCTACTTCCTTCTCCTCCTATTTTACGTTAGCACATATACAGTATTCTGAAGCTATAGCTGGGGGTGAAACAGAGCAGTGCTGCAACACCTGCCATCTATCCTCAGAAAACACTTTTTTCCCCCCTTGTCGCTCCTGATTAGCATTGGTATGGGCAAAGCTGGATCCTCAGATATCACATACTAGATGAAAATTTTTTGACGTTGTTGATAAAACGGGAGAATGAGCTCCATCCTATTCCAATGAGACAGTCATTGATAATCAGTAGCTACTTCATTTCAGTTACTTGAGCACAACATGGATGTAGTCAGAGTTAACAACCATAACACGACACCCTTTGAACTTTATTCCATATGGCTACTCCCACCATAACAGATGGTGTAGCTATTTGTTTTCAGTTTACTCCTGATGTACTGTTTTCTGTCTTAAGTTAAAATGACTGTGGCTAAACAGTAAAAATGACAGCTGCCCATTCCTGTTGTCCTTTCCTTGCAGCCTGCTATCTGAAAGCTCAAGGAGAACACTACCGAAGGAGGAGATTGCTCATATGCTGCAGGCTTTCCAATTGCTGTTTTCCCTCCTTCCCACTCCTCCACATTGAAGCAGCTTCTCTTAGCTGAATAGATTCGCTGCTGGCTGGGAAAAAAAAAGTAGGAGACTCCAGAGAGGAGCTAGGAACTTGTTTACAGCAGGAGTAGACCTAAAACCAAGCTGCAGAAGTGATAAGGATGAAATAAATAAATCAGCTTGAAGAATTTTTACACTGTTCTTTTTCTCCCAGAGAAAACTGCATGTACTTGTGTACAGAGCAAGCTCCCGACACGGTGAAAAACTCAATAACCCAAGTAAGTTATTAAGCAGGCATTCTTTATTTTGCGGTGCTGGACGCACGGGGGATCACTCCTCCAAATGTTCATGCCGATGCAAGCTAGGTACATAGTTTATATGCAGGCTACATGTAGATATTCATTATATCTGCCGTGAAAGGGCAGTCTTATGCTAATGGATTCCTGGAATTAATTTACATAGTCCAAGCATGCGTAATGAAATTTGGGTTAGGGTCTTTTCTCCCTCCACTGGTCTTTCGTGACCTCTGGTGGTCATTTACTTCATCTTCTCTTCTTTGTCACAGTTCTATTAGTGATCTAAATCCTAAAATTCCTATTCTTGCCACAAAACTGGTTCTTGTCTGTTCAGCATGCTCAAACGCCTTGAGATGTCCTGTTCCTGGAGTTAACCACTATCTACTAGGTTATAAATTTCACAGTGTGCCCGTACTATACAACTACCCATTCATTCTTGTTGCTCGTTTAAAGATTAGTGAAACTCCACCAGACATCCCGTCTCCTGCCTTCAAACTCTTCATATTACTTTCCTTATTAATTAGCTCTTTAATAAAAAAAGCCAAAAGCAAGGACAGGTATCAGCTCCATATACAATGATGTGCTTGTTTCTTCCCTCCACAACCAAGTGCACATACTCAAGATTTCTTTAAGTATGATCAATGGAGAGTAAAACATAAAGTCTGAACTTCCTGCTTGCTTCTCACAAAGATAAATTAAGATGCGTATGTTAGAGAAGTTAGGACAATGATTCAAGGATTGATTTGTAATCATTTAACTGACTGGCTATCTTGGTTTTTTAAACATTTCCATCACTAAGATAACCATGCACAGGCCGTAAGCACTAGATAAAAGTGAACGGTTTGTATGAAACATTGTCATCAAATCTCCAGTTAAGTCCCAAATTATATGTCAGTATAGAAACAACACAAAACCCCACATAGATCCTTGACTAAAGTTATCCCACTTGCATTTCATAACTTAGAAGTCACTATTTTCCAAATAATTTAGTTCTACCTAAACTGTGTGTCTCCAGAAAGGCTTTATGTTATTTTAATCTCTTCCTGACTCCTCCTCCATAAAGATGAGGCTCATATTTAATTCAAGAGGTTCTCAGTCACTTCCTTCTCCACCTCAGAAATGACATTCCAGCTGCCAAATATCACCCTAACATGGCAGCAAGCAAGAGCTGTGATCAATTTTCAAATTGTACTTGGATAATGGATACAGGCATATTTCATGCAGATTACAAAACAGGGAGGTCTTCACTGACTTTTCACTATGATTTATTTGATAGAATAGAGACGAGTCTGGAAAGCAGGGCAAAAAACCCCAATCATTTATGTAAGATAATGACAACAACATGCATCAATTTACAATGTAAAAAGACATCTTTTGGAACTATTTCAGTCACTGTTCAATTAAGTCATTAGCTTTCATTTCTTAGTAAGACCCATTTAAAAATCATCCAAATGCCAACATCAAAACGAAATAAGAATTATGAACTGCTAAATTATAAAACCATCTCCTTAATGTAGAAAAATCAATTCTGCAGGCAAGGTGAAATTTGTGCAAATGCCTGTTTGGCAAGAAATAACCATTTTTAATATTTCTCAGGAGAAAAATTCATATATCATCTATTTACTTGAATTCCTGTGATTAAGACTGCAGACAAATGACCTCTAGAGCACTCCATAGCACTGTACTGTATGTAGTTTGAGGTTACTTACTCAGCAGTGAAAGTGTATTTCCTTCCTGGGAGGTAGTAGGGAGGGCTCACCCTCACAGATCCCAAGATCCTATGCAGGTGCTCCACTCAGGGATGTAACCAAACATTGCATTACACACATGATAATGTTGTATTTTCACTGTTCACTGTATTTCTCTCCTTTGAGTCACGATTACAGCAGCTTCACTGTGAAATCCAATTTTTCAAAAACAAGTTTGCCCCAAAGGTAACCTGCACTCCGAGTTATTCACAGTCCCGACATTATCCTCCTCAAAGAGTACTAAAGTATGTTGTGACTATATATAAAAGCTTCCAATACCAATTTGCCTCTGAAACATCCATTTTGCCTAACAAAGTTCTGAGCAGATTAGACCACACTGAATCATCTAGAACACTAAGGAACCCATGGAGTTAGAAATACCTATTCTTTCTTATGTTACAGATATTTTTTTTCTTCTTTTGACCTTACTTAACCATTTCAAGGAGCCAGGTCACATTTTGGTAGAGGATCCATTTGGCAATTGTGCATTGGCAACTCTTAAATCTTCCATTATTAATCATTCAATACCTTGTATCAGTGTTATCTTTACATTTCAAATGGTTAGTGGTTACTCCTTAAGCTGATCACTAGACTTGAACCATATATGAACAAGAAATTTCTGCCACTTGACATTTCCATTTCACCCTGGGGCAGGAAAAATACACGAAGAACTTCGTGCTGCATTTCCTACAGAAGTAAAGAGCTCTGCATTCTCAAGCTAAAGGAAACCAGGCACTACAGAACTTTCTGCTGCTATTTTAGACTATCTAGGTCGAATCCACTACATCAGTATGTATCATAAACATAATCCAATTTTTGAGTCTGTATTAGCCTCTATATATGCTCTGTGGTTATCAAGAATGACCAGCCAGGCACACGCTCGCTGCCCATTTCATTGCAAAAATAACCATTTTTCAAGCAGAAAAAAAATGATACCCTGCTTTTGTTTTGAATCTCTTTGCAACATCAAATATGAAATACTAATGCTTCAGCTTATATCGTGGATAACAGCCTCGCAGGATGTAAGCATATCTGTAATGTTTACAGGGGCTGAAGGAAGAATAGGTGTGCTGACGTGGATCAGTCATTGTCGGAATTACTTCAGTTACTTCTTATGCGCAATGCATACTGTCAGTGGGAAGGTTATGTTTCCTTGGCAACTATCAAATACATTGTTAATGTCCCTGAAGAACTTCTAGTCAATAATGATTTCAGTCCTCTCAAGCTATTTTTTAAACTAACCTTTTGGTTAGTTTAATCATACCTCTGGTTTGTATATTCCATTGATTATTGTCAGGTAGCTGAACGTTTTTATGAAGAAAAGGTCTTAACCTCTACCTTAGTTCTCTACAGAGATTTACAGCTGCACATGTGAAGAAATCAGACACATTAGTGAGAAATAAAAACTTGCAAGGAACCTACCCCATCTTTCACAACAGAAGTTGAGATTCAAACTGAATACTGAAATTGCAGGACAGACACTAATTCCTATCTGTGTGTTTCTCAGGTTGACTACAATATTGAGAACGTGAAAAGCATATGCAGTTTTAGCACAGATATAAGGACAATTATTACAAATACTAAAGTAGAATGATAAAAACCATCTTGAAATTCACCTGGACCCCAAGAGGTTTTGAACACCCATAAGGCTTCTATAGATGACATCCCACTGAAAATTAAGGTTTTGTTCATAAAAACATGCCCCAAAAGAAATATATTATAGATAATACTGAATAGCTTGTGTTTAGTGTCAAGCAGTGCCATCACTTTGAAACCCAACAGTTTCCCATTCTGAAGCTATTAGCAACAGCCAACAGCCAGACTTTACTGCAAGACTTCTGACACCACTGGGAATTGCTTTTCCGCCTCCAGGTCTAAGTGTTATTGTATTAGTAAATTGCGGGACTATTTTTAATACCTCTCATGACTTTTGCCTCTACATACTACTTAACCTTGGGCAGCACAGATAGCAGCTGCCTTGTTTCTTCTTTAACAACAGAGATTAAAGAGCCCACGTACGCTTGCGCTTCACACTGAGCACTACAGATCTTCCCCAGCAGTCAGCATCCTCAGAAACTTCATCTCAATTTGCCGATTCAAGATTTTCCTGCCACCATCTATATTACAGCGGCCTTGAGCACTACTGCCATCTCTGAATATGCTCATCCCTTCAGTTAAGACCACTATACCTCAATTTCTGTCACGCCTCATCCGTTACCAGTTTCCTCTCTTCAGCATCTTTGCAAGGCTGTTATCCAGATGTAAGATCTTATTGCTTAACTTTTTTGCTTACTTAAGGGTTAATTTTGCAAGTATTCACCTCCTTGTGAAGTGCACTGTAACCTACCTTGCTACAACTGCAGCAACCTCCAAAGCTCTTCAACTGTATCTCCACAACATTATCACAGTAAGCTGCCTTTAATATAACCTCCAGAGAAGTTTGCAGACTAATGCTGACACTGCCCTGCTGTCCTTTCATCTGTTTTGTTTCAATATCAGTGCACAGCAAATAGTACTAAGATCTTTGCATACGTAATTATGTTATTTCTAGAAGATCATTTGAATCCAAGAGAAAAATAAATTTTCTTCACAATAAGAATTTTCACAAAAGCATCCATTCTAAGACTTGCTGAAGATGAGAGCATTTCTATGATGTTCTGATTTCAGGACATAATTTATGATGGCATTTCTGTTATATCATTCTAACAGGAAAAAAAAAATTCTTCCCTCTCTCCAGTATAAGTTTCAGTGCCAAACGAAATATAAAATACCTCCTAGAAAGCTACACAAAGTTTGGAAGTAATATTAACTACAGGTTTTGCTTTTTAACTGAACATGAAAATGAACTACAAGAGTGTCATCGGGAGAATATAATGACAATATATATGCTTGTATGGAGGGGTTAAAGTCAGTATCCTGTAAAAGATATATCCATTTACAGAGATCTTAACCTTTCCTGCTGACACGTGGCAGATGTAGCAGAGGTGTACAAAAATATTTTAAATACTTGCTACAGTAAGAACTACAGTAAGGAGATCAAAAGATGATGTCTGTTTAATAAATGCAAAATACTCAAATCACCTAGACCTTAAAGTATGAAGGTCTTCACTAGGTTTTTATAAGTTGCCCTTCTGCTGGTGACTAATAACACAAAATTTACAGTTATTAGGAATATATTACTTTCCTCAGTACTTTGCCTGTCACCTGAACATTTTTAAACTACCCTAATATTCAATTCATTGGTTCTGTTGTCACACATCTGTCTTTTGCGCCTTGGGTGGTAGCACTTCAGTCAGGGTTTGATTTTCAGTTGGCGGGGGGGTTTTTTGGTGTTGGGGGTCTTCTGCGTAATTTTTGTGTGTGTGGTGGTGGTTTTTGTCAATAGTGGTTTTTTTATTTAACACTACCCACGAGAATAAAAAAAGAGCCATTTATTTTGAAATTGATATCTCCTGACATAGCAGTAAATACCTATACACTACTCAAAATAATAAAACCAGGCAAAAGGTCTTCTCTTAATATTAAAATCAAGCAAACAAACAAAGTATGTGACTAGTACAATCTGCCTTGTGCTTCTTAAAATGCAAATATCATTGAAATGTACTTATAATTGTTGAATATTAAGAAATATTGAGGGGAAACAAACTTGGAACGCTATGATTCACTCAAAAAGATGAGGGTTTTTTTTAAAGGAGTAATCTATGATGACTAAAACCACTAGAAGGCAGTCCAGTTACTTTCTTCAGAGCTGGTATTTTTCCTTACAACTACAGCTTTGCTGTAGAAGAATCTCAGCCAAAAAATAGTTTATGGGAAAAGGAAGTCAATTGGTTTCATAAGCTGTAAAGGTCAAAATACTTCTGTGAAATATTCCCTTTGGAAAGTTTGGAAACAACCTTTCTCTCCAAAATTCTATGACAGCTGGTGAAGCAAGAAGACATATGCTTTTTTATATTGCCTAAATAAAAATGACTGATCTGACTTATTAACACGGATTCTCTCAAGACAAAACCGGGAGTCTCCAGCAACGTTAGGAAGTTCTTATTGTACATTAGCAATATCTGCTTTTAGATGAGAAATATTTATACTAAACATCTGGTTTGCAGGATTGGTTAAAGAATTTACAAACTATGCTTCCAAATTTATTAGCTTACATGGAAACTATTTTTCAGTCTATTGAGAATGATTAACTGAAGCTTTTAAGGCTACAGAAATAAAACGAGGCAGTAAGATCTGATAGAAGTCATGCCTGTAATTATTCGATTCATAAACCACAGAAGATTTTAAGAGTTTTCTTTTCCATACACTTTTAGATTTCAAAACCAGGGGAGAGACTATACTACATTCTGATAATAGAATAATAAATTAAATGTATTGGATAAAATCCAAAAAGACTAAAGTAACACAGATATGTGCAAGCAGTAGCCTAGTAAAACCACAAAAGGAAAATCCATACAGCTTCCAGCATAGACAAGTAAGCATAACAGGAATAAATAAGAAAATCTACAATCACCTGGAAATCTTTTAAGGAAGGGAGTTTATTAAATCTCTCTCAAATTTTCTACACTAAAGAAATCTAGAGTAGCTAGATTTTTCATATATAGTAATCCTCGTTGTTCTAGACCAAAATTGAAGAGCAGCACTAGAGAAGCAGACTTCCACCAGCAACATGTCAATGCAGTTAGTTTATAAGTTCTCACTTGTGGACATAAGAACAGTTGAGGGGCATGGCCATGCTGGCTACATTCAACAGTCTACCTCAAGAGATGTACATAGGCAAGAGTATCAACCTAGGAGGCAGAAGGGTGGTGTTCAGGCACTCACCTGTATCACACACGTTTTGGTTTTTTTTCCTGCATTCAGCTTAACTCCCTGCTGAGTACAGACCAGCCTTGCAAGAATCCTGAAAGAAGGCACTAGGCTGACACATTTTATCCGATACTTCTGAGCTCCCTGTTAGAGAGAATGCTAGAATTTTGTGCATTTAAAGGCTGCTCGGCTTAAAATATACAGTAAACAGGAACTAGAATGTTATTAATAGCTTCAAAAATAGAAGCTGTTAGACAGTTAAGCTATTTGTGTTCCTCACACAACCTGACCCACTTTCTCACTGTTATATATAATGACTCTAATACAATATTCTCACTTATGTATTTAAGTGCAAAGCAATTTTTTATTTTTTTTTTCCAGGGAGCCTTTTCTACTTCTTTATCATAACCCAGGTACATAACAGTGGGATGTTCTCCTTATCAGGAAGCAGAACAGCATCAAAGACTTCCAAATTTATTCAATTAACAAATATTTTAGTGCTGACAGATGAGCAATCTTTCACTGGTCATAAACCAAATTTTGATTCAAGTATTGTGAGCCAGCTCTCTTAGATGACGAGTTTGTTTTGCCAGCCAACCAGTGCCTGAAGCACAGTCACTTTTCCTTTTGCTTTCTACCAGCACACCACACAAAAAGAACTCCAGTTATTTCAATAGAAAATGAAGAAACAAACAAACTAGAAAAGGAAGTTTAGAATTTCTAGATCACAGAAACCAAAGTGCAATGGTTTTGAGACTGATTCTCCTCTACCCACAAGGAGATACCAGGGTACATTTTTACCTCCAGTCCAGAAAATATCCATGGCTGAAAAAAGATTCCACGCAGCGCTTTTAATCCCTCTCTCCTGTTAGGTCTGTCCCACTGTGCTCTCTACTTCAGAGAGGCAGATCCCCCATATGAACTCCCTACTTAGCTTATGCTAGTCTCCTAGCCAGAAGGACATGCACATTTTGTTCAGTTAGACTTAAACAAGGTGCAATCTCCCTCTCCTCCTCAGCAGGTTCAGTCACAACCTGGAGCGTGCACACAATGCAACATAAAGTTTTCACCCTTGTTAAACTCCAACAGTTCTTTGAAAGATTACAGGTGCCCACTAGCAAGTTGAGCAGCTTCACCACCAAAGTTTCAATACTGATAATCTCTCCCAGCTATTCTCAAGGCAAAAAAAACCCCTAGTCCCAAAGGATGAGCACTGTGCTGAACTACACACAACAAGGCCTCTCCTAACAGCTCAACAGCTACTCTCTAATGTTACTTTTAGGTATTCCTTACTTCTTCAGGAAGAGTTTCCTGCCCTCTAAGTACTAGCAGAGATTGACTATTAAATTAAAATCAGTGTTATATTTCCACAGTTTCTCTGCTTTCCTCAGAGAGCGTCAAGCATCACAGCACAAGCCACATGCAATGCTCTGATAATTTTGCACTTTGGCAGCCAGCAGACCTTTGTGCACAGCTTAATGTTAAATGGGATTAATAATGTATGAGATCGTCATTTGATGGTACAGGCGAGAGATTAAGCTATATAAGAAAAGAGGAGAGGAACTAATTTACCACCCTCTAAAGTCAAGGGCATGTTTACTTGACCAAAAGTTAAATTGCCGAATGTATTTATGACTGCAGGCTGCCCCAAAACTCTCATTAGTTAGTTCAAAAATTCTATCCAGAGAGCAGTCTCGTTGCTGCTTCCACTGCCCAGGCCATAAAATGCCCAGAAGATCCAATGGTAGGGATACTATAAAATTATTTCATCTTTTAAAAAGTAGCAAAGGAACTGAAGTTTTTAGCAGAAATTATCAATTGTGCAGCAAATCATCCCTCAATTTAATAGCTCCACAGAACAGAAGATTAGACCATCCTTAAAGTCAACATTTGTGGATTACTGAATATTGGACAGGGGAAAGTCAAAACATCCCATAATGCTCTGATTTTCTAATAAAATTCAGCATAAACACCAAAATCTCCCTGAATAAAAGAGAACACAACATTTTGAAGACAGACCTTAACAGAGATTTCTCAAGCACAACTGAGAAGTTAAGTGAACTGAAGAACCTTTGCTGAACTCTCATCTCACAGACTTTGAACAAAGTAATTTTCTAACCATAATAGGAAATAAAATTAAAGCTCCCCTCCACAATGGAATTGCTGCTTCCCCACCAGCCACTAAGTACCCTTCTACTTCAGAGGAACAGAAGGAATGATTTTTCCTCTTGTACTCTTTATGAAAATAGGTTTTTGTATGTATGACAGTGCTACCGACAGAGTCAAGTTAGGGGTTTTGTTTTGTTTTTACCTAATGCAGCTAAGCAGTAAACTGATAAATTCATCTTCCTCTGGTTTTATTCCAAATGCAAATTATAGCCCACTGTGTTTTTCCATCATGCCAAGCATTAGATGCTTCTTTACCGAAGCCTCAAAAAGCTGCACGAAAGCAAACATGAATTGCAGATGCCACACAGTTAGCTTAGAGACTTGTAGTGCAATACCAGTCAGCCCAGTGTAAGATACCATCTACCACAGACACTTCAGCATCTGAGGTTTGGGATCTACCACCGTGCATGCCAATTTGTACAAAAGCGTGCAGGCAACCAATATCAGTATGTGTTTCCCCGATTACTCCAATAGCCACATACACGAGAAATTAGAGACAAGCCAAGAGAGGGAAAGGGGATAATGATAGAACAAAAGGATAAAAGGAAAATATTGAGCAAAATTGAGACAAAATACAGCGATTTAATCCACATTACAGTGTTATATCTGAAGTGTGAAATTCCTAAGAAAAACTCCTTAGGATAGAAAGGAAGATGAGGCTGCTGGTCTTTGAATCGTAACATGCCAAGACAGCTCTTTAATCTTGCAGCCTATCTATAGTAACATTCTGCAGTTCTATAGAGCAGAGTTATTTTTTACTTTCCTTTCAACGTCCTTCCCATGCTATCTAATGCTAATGTGTAAACTGAGTAATAGACTCGCAGCAAAAATTAAATTTTCCAGTTTTTCTTATTCCAGTGCCTACCCTGAGAATCTCAGTGAGGCTTGTCAGTGAAGGGTCAAACACTTTTTACACCATCATACCTCCTATCCTTATAGTCCTCCAAAGAGAAGATGAAAGCATAAGGATTACTTCAGTTGTATCTTCACACATGCTAACTGTAGCCAATGTTTTGTGACTGAACAGATGCTTTCCTAGCCTCAACAAAAATGAAATTCAAAAATACAGTATGTTATTGATATAGATGTATTCACTTGTTAGCCACATCATGTATTAGGTGCTTTTTAATGCAGGTAACTGCAGATGAGTTACAGTAAACTGGGAAAAATTCAGTACATTGAGTAAAAGAAGATTACTATACTAATAATTTCCCAAGTTGAAGAAAAATTATTCAATTACCTCATAGTACAAGTAGGATGAGTAGAAACTCATTCACTTACTAGAACTGAACTGGCAAATACAATTCCTTTTTAGGCCCTTCTCTGTGAACACAATGTGAACATAATTCCAGCTCAAGTCCATGTGGGTTTTAGTTCCTATAGTTTCAGTGCTCTTTGGTATTAAATTCTGAATGTTTCTGGGAAACCCCACAAGACTCCCAACCCTGCCGAACTTCGACAGACTATATTCACGCTGAAGATGGCCCTGCCAGTACCAGGCAGAAGACTTACAGACTCTAGAACTGAAGGACAGTCTTGACACAAAGTTGTAAAATGTTGGTAGACATTAGAATTGCATTATTAATACAAATGAAAATATTCAATGAACTTGTACTCTGCCGGGATTTAATCCACGGTATAACAAATTCATGAATATTTTAAAGAAGGCCTACAAAATTTTATATATACTTAAGAAGCGCCTTCAACTGTTTCCAGAATTAACTCGGAAAGCAGCTCAAGTGTTACCAGTAGAATTTTAAAAGGACATTTAGTTCTTATCCAAAGTACACAACTTCCCCTACACTTTTCAAGCTCAGTTTGGGCATTCACTGACATCTTCCCTATAGGCACATCCAGTGCTTATCTGTAGCTATGCTAATCTGACAAGAACTTCAATTAAAAAAAAAAAAAAAAAAAAAGAAAATCTCCACCAATAAGGAGGACTATTAATGTTCAGCATTTTTACAACTGGAAGTAATTTATTCTTACTTTAAGTATTGTTAATTTCTAAATACAGGCCAAACTTCCACTTGCACAGTGTAATTTCACTTTTTTATTGGAAATTTATAAAGAGAAGTTCAGTATTATTTTAGAAAGCTCAGGGACTATGTGAAATAAAGCCCTACAGACAGTTGTACCATCTAGTAGAGCAACAGAAAAAAGTAGTGTTCATCCACCTTTAATCTCAAGCAAAAGAGAATTCTCAAGAACAGTTAAACAGGCACTTGATCAGAGTACCAGGAGCATCTCTGTATGGATAGAGCATAAAGTGGAATTAGCAATTCTAGCTACCTTATAGAAGTGTAACAACTATTTTAGATGCATGTTTTCCTGACAACTGCTTCCAAATTAAACTAGGACACATTCAATAAGAAAAGCCCTTACAACTATTTTAGCAATTCTTCATCACACTGAGCAGAATAAGTATGCAATGCAGTGTCACATCTCCAGGGAGTGAGAGAAAACAGAGGGATTAAAAATGTCTTGCAATAACGAACTAAATCTAATCTATAAAATTTGGCAGAAAATCTAGAGATAATTCATGCTGGGATGTTCTGTTCTGCATAGAAACCTAAGTTATAAAATAATTAGATCATCTAAATTACTCTACAGAACAGTTTTTGCTAAAATTTGCTTTACTAAACCTTCATTTTTATCAAGTACACAGTTTGAAGCCCGATTCTTCTGCAGATTTATGGTAGCTGAACATCAGAGCACAATTACTTGAACACCACCACCACCCTATCTACAACCCAAAAAAAGTGCTTACCTCAGAAGCTCCAAACAATTTAAAAAGACAGCTTTGAAATCCGGTAACAGATTCACATATGCACATACATCTGTGCATGAGCAGTATATTCTCATACGGTTCATTCTAGATCATGTTTTCCCATAAATAAAGTCATAATGTAACTGCTACTGTATCAAGCAGACAGATAAATGGAGAAAACAAAGCCGGTTCCAAACCACTAAATTAGAAGTTTAAAAAAATAATTAAAAAAAAAAAATCACAAAATTCTCGTGTCTTCTGATGTCCTCTACAGACCTTAATTTAAAATGAAAGCAAAACCAGGACTTGATATTTAGTACTATGTGCTCTCTAATAAACTTTAGTAACCAAATCTGTCAGAGGTAAGATGTAAATAAACTTTAGTAACCAAATCTGTCAGAGGTAAGAT